>CM019149.1:82785578-83063132 GCA_009733165.1 Naja naja
TGTAAATGTAAGAAAGGAATTATAATAGGTATTTTGAGTTACAGTAAAAATATTTTTTTACATTTTTTAAAATATGTACCTTTTTTATGAGCATAGAGCTCATTTACATTCTTCAAGTTGTTAATAAAGAATAAAGATACAAAAAAGAGATTCTGAAATAAAGTTGAAAAAGTAAAACAAAAACATCATAAGGATGAACTTTCAATTACTGGTTTTTCCCCTTTCCCTTTCATATCCCTAACCACTAATCTCTACTCAAGTATTGATACT
Organism: Naja naja; assembly: GCA_009733165.1. Lineage (NCBI taxonomy): Eukaryota > Metazoa > Chordata > Lepidosauria > Squamata > Elapidae > Naja > Naja naja. The sequence continues at coordinate 82,785,849 of CM019149.1, forward strand.
TTGTTTGGAATATTATAGGTTGTTGCTTATATTTATTTGAATAATTTCATCTGATATTTTGTATGATCTGTCCTTGAAAACCATATTCTAAATGCCTAAGCCTGTCTTGCTATATGATGTATCATATGGAAAGGGAACTATTCCTGCTTGAATTGAGTTCAGCTTCTGTTCAGAAGTTCTATAGTTTTGTCATTGTTGTGTATTCTCCAATATTGGTCTCAGTTCTTCTATTGTTGGCAGGGCTTTTACTTTGCCAGTGTTGTGAATTTCCTTCGATCCTTTTCATTTTCATTATATCCATGAACATTTTGATGGCATTTGCGAAACAAATCCTTTATCGATCGGACCTGTTTCCTGCCTTCTCATATTTTACTCATTCGGATTTTCTTCTTCTGCAGAAAAATTGCCAGCTGATTAAAACATACATAGAAGAGCCCCTTGGCCATTACATCATCAATGTGACAACCGCAGCTGAGCTCTGTAGCCAGACTCTTTGCAGGGGGCATGGCCGGTGCCGGCGCCAAGAAAGTGAGGCCAGCATCTTTCTGCATCTCAATCCAAAAAGCTTCCAGATCTACTGGAATGAATCCAAGCATCCAAAGCCACTCCTGGCAGCCAAAGGGAAGCTCTCTCAGGCAGACATTTCCTTCCTACAAACCCACTTCCAATGCCATTGTTACCAGGGGTGGCATGGAAAAGGGTGCGAGAAGCAGCTGAATCCACCTGGGGGTGGCCGTTCTACTTCCTACACACTTGGACTCCAGTTGCTGATGACTGTCTTCCTTCTGGTCTGTTTGCACTAAGGCTACCTCTCCAGTGAAATCTGTGAGGTGCAAGGGAATCCATGGTGCTTGGAACAATAGGAGAGGCAGTGCAATAGGCAAGGAAGGTAGGCAGCCAAGAAAAAGTAGGGGCAGAGCCCTTATATCTTTATTTAGCAGTAAAGTAGCAGACCTCTTTAAGAGACGGCTCTACCTCTCCCCTCAGCACTCCCAGCCCTTCATGAGGCAAAAGAGAAAGGACCCTTCTAACCACTAAGAGTGCCTCTTCAGAGAGCTGGACAAGTGGAAGAAAGGGTGCTTTAGAGACTGGCAGAGGAAAGGTGCTTCACGGGGCATGGCCTCCTCTGTGGCCCTTGCCTTGGTCTGTGTGATAGCTTCTTTATCATGGGAACCCATAATAATAGGTTAGCTACCCAAAAGAGGCTCACGCAAGGGACCTGGGGCCATAGCACAGGGTCTCAATGCCTACATCCAGTCCTTCATCCTTGCTCTGGATAAGGACTAGGAAGGGGCTGCTTGGCTCTTCTGTTTTAGGGAAGGGTGCCACAAGCAAGGGGGGGGGGCTTGAAGCACAGGTGTGGAGGTTTCATGGAGCTGCTGTAATGGAAGAAAATTGCTGCTGTTCCCCATCTCTTTAGATAGGTGGTAGAGAAAGAGGTGACTCCAGGGGGATTACCTTGGAGACTAACTTGGAAATCACTCTTTGCTGACTGGGGTGGGCAGCGCAGTTTTAAATGGCCCAGATAAGGCCATTGACAGGGAAAAACATGCCTGGATTGTCTGTGGCCACTGTCAACTTGGAAGCCTGCACCTCTTACAGGAAAAACCAAAAAGTTTTACCTCAGAATTAAAGAGACACAGAGAAAATCATGTGTGTTTTGTATTGTGTGAAGAAATCTTGCTGCTTGCCCTGGCACTCTTTCTTCCCCTTGCTCTTTGCCAGGAAGGAAATTCCAACTGAAAGCAACCTCTAGTATGCAACAATGGATTTGGCCTGTTCTTTGCATGACTTCCCCAGGCAAAAATTGGCTTTGTCACAGAACGTGATCTATTGATGGTGCTTATTTCAAGCTAGGGAGTATATCATGTAGCCTGTGCTGGATAGAGGGGATCTTGGTCTCTGCTGTGACCAAAGGGATAAAGATCAATTGCAACAGTTGTCTTTTTCATTCAGAGAGTAAGAAGCAGGGCCCTCACCTGCCCTCTTCTGGAGCAGCAAGTAGCTAGCAATCCCTTTGCCCAGTTCTTCCTGTTCCTTGCCAGTGCACCCTCTTTAGCAAGGCTAGGCTGCTTTCATGGGTCTGTGGGTCTCATGCAGTAAAAACAGGAGAAGGAACTCCCTAGATCAAGCCCAACTTATTCATGGTGAAGAATAGCTGGCATTTTGTCGTTACTGTCTTCTAAATCAGCTCCAAAGTTCAGCAGAGCCAGCCCTACCATTTGACAAAATGCAGAAGCTCCCACAACCAGCCCATAGGGAGGAATGAATCAAGACCTGCTGAGAGATTTTTTTCAGACTAAAAAAACCGTGATGACTCTATATAACCTGCCTTCTGCTTGAAGGTGGCCTACTATTCTCCAGTGCAGCCCTGAAGTAAGTCCTACTAAATGCATATTTAGTGTAGTTCTCCTTCCAGTCCTTGTTACTCTTTAAATAATTTTATTATGCAAATTAAAATGCAAATTCTTATAACATTTATTTATTTATTCGACTTATATGCCGCCCCCTCTCCCGAAGGACTCGGGCTTACAAAATAAAACAACACAACAATAAATTAGATAAAACCAGATTAAACAAATCAAGCCGAATTAACACTAAAATCCCAAAATTAAAACTCTAAAAACCACCCCACCCCAGGGTCACAGCCCGGGTTGATTAAACAACCAGGTCTTCAGATCGGGACGGAAGGTGCGGAGGTCAGGGGCCAGGCGGAGCTCCAGGGGAAGTTGATTCCAGAGGTCAGGGGCCGCGACAGAGTAGGCCCGTCATCGGGGGACCGCCAGCCGGCACTGCCCGGCCGACGGGACCCCAAGGAGCCCGTCTGTGGGTTCGCACAGGGCGGTTAGTGTTCGATGTCGGCAGCAGTCGCTCCCTTAAATAATAAGGACCCATGTCATGAAGGACTTTGTATGTTAAGGTTAAAACCTTGAATCTCACCCGGAGCGCAACTGGCAACCAATGCAGGCCGCGCAGGAGGGGGGCAACATGGGAGAACCGGGAAACTCCCATCACCACCAGCGCCGCGCATTTTGCACCAGTTGCAATCTCTGGATGGTATGCAAGGGCAGTCCTAAATAGAGAGCGTTGCAGTAGTCGAGTCGCGAAGTAACAAGGGCATGAGTGACCATACGCAGGGCATCGCGGTCCAGAACGGCGAGCTGGCGAACCAGCTGGACCTGGGCAAAAGCCCCTGGTGGCGGCTCCCACCTGCTCCTCCAACGGAGCCGTGCATCCAGGAGGACCCTCAGGTTCCTTGCCCTATCCACAGGGGCAATACCACTCCCCTATGGTCAATGATGGACATTCCAAACTGGACCGCGATGCGGTATGTACAGCCACTCAGTCTTGGCGGGTTGAGCTGAAGCATGTTTCCGTCCATCCAGATCCGTGCGCATCCAGACAGCGAGTCATCACGGAGAGGGCATCACTGATCTGGTTTGGGGTGGAGATATATAACTGTGTATCATCAGCATATTGATGATACCTCACTAAAACCACGAATGATCTCACCCAGCGGTTTCATGTAGATATTAAATAAAGGGAGAGAGGACCGACCCTGAGGGACCCCACAAGTGAGTGCCCTCGGGGTCGACCTCTGCTCCCCTGCCAACACCGATTGCGACCGCTCCGCAAGGTAGGAGGAGAGCCACCAAAAACAGCCCCCCACCCCCAACCCAAGCGTGCAAAAGGATACCATGGTCGATGGTATCGAAAGCTGCTGAGAGGTCTAATAGGACCAGGACAGAGGAAAAACCTCTGTCCCACGCCCTCCAGAGATCATCCATCAGTGCGACCAATGCCGTCTCCGTGCTGAAACCAGGCCGGAAGCCCGATTGGCACGGATCTGATTGGCACGGATCAACCCCCAAATAATAAGCATAGTAACAAAAGGGGTCAATTTTTTAACATTTGGAGAATATGTTTTAATCTAATCTGGGTCAGGACCACTTTGTGCAAAATAGAATGAAGCAGCCTCTCTTCGCCACTTTATTAAGAACAGGTCAAACTGCTCCTTTGAGGAGAAAGGGAGGCCAAAAAAAATCTGACAATGAGGATTTTAAAACTCTCATATCAGTAATATGTGAGTTTTTCTAGATAAAGTAGGTTAAGTTGAGGGTTTCTTATCCTGATGTGAATCACGCTGATCTAGATCAGTTTTTTTACCAAAAATTAAAGTCTGGCAACTAGATATATGACATATTTGTGGTTTGGCCATGAGATACATGCCAGTCCATTTGGCTTCTATTCATGGAACAAAGAAGATGTTTTCAAATTGGGGTTGACTTCTCTTATTCCAATTTAGTGTGGCAACAATGCAAAATTTACTTTGCCATTGTCTTCTTCCAGAGTATATTTTCAACTTGCCAGCTGGGTTTTCAGCCTTGGGATTTCTCTGTGGTTTTCTGTTCATATGCTAACAAGGTCCAATTCTGCCTGCTGTGTCTGAGAACAACCACAGCAAGGTGCTGCTACCTCAGCTGGACCACAGATGGGATGAGATGGGGTGGGGATGAGGGCATTTCCTTCTGGAAGAAAAACATTTTAACCTACTAATGGTTCTCACATCTCTTGATCTTTGGCTGTAAGTTTTGTTGTTGTTGATTCTGCATTATTCATGTCTAGCAGTGATAAATAGGGCTAGTATAGTAAATGTTCCAAGCTTGAAACATTTAAAGCAACAAGTGGCCATTTTATTCCATTCTATTTCTATTTTTCACTATAGATAACATTTTTCAAAGAGACTTTTACAGATTAAAACAATCCCCTTGGCCAACTTTTCTGCAGGTTGGATGTCAAATAGCAACATGGGCTATTTCCACATCTAGTTGGAAACTTTAAGATAACTAGGGAGAGAGGACATATTTTAAGTTCTTTATGGTGAACACTTTAAATATTTTGAATTCTTTTTTGTCTGGGGGAACAAACCCAATGTAAAATGTTTCCAATGAGTTGGGTTTGGCAAAAACTCTTTTTAAAAATTTTGTGCATACTTTACTGGTAAAACACATCTCAGTATCATAAAAAGGCTTCTTGGATCATGCTCGAGAAATTCTGATATTTTACTGACTTCAGTCTTAATGGAAATTTTACCAGAGTAGAAAGTAGATGTGCTAGAAATCTAAAATGATTAACTTGCTCAACAAAAAGGCAGAGATATCAAAAAATTAACTCCCCCCGCTTCCATTGATTTTGCAGAAGAAAATAAATAAGCATTGAACTCTTTGTCAAATTCTTGGCACTGATAACCTGTTCTCTTTTTTTTATGAGAACCATTTTTAACCTTCCAAGTGGAAATGATCAAATTGGGAATTTGAAGCCTTGTACACATGTGGCCATTTGTTTCATGAGGTTAGATTGTATGTAATTGTATACAAAGGACAAATACAATTGTTTTGCAGGATGGGGAGGTGCCATTCTGCTTTTACATTGAAATTGGATGTAGCTTATACCAATCCTTGCTACTCGCCCAGAATGAATCTGTCTAGTAATGACTAGTATCTCACCTTGGAAGTATATCTTCTAGTTACGACTCTGGTGTGACAGTTATTAAGGTGGTTAAACCGCCAAGTTTTTGTTTTAAATAGTTGCTCAGGGACTTGCTACTGCGAGACTAAGTCATTGCACATTTCTGAATTGTTCTCCTAAGCACTAGGGAAGGTGCTAACAAGTGAAAATATCAAGGTCGTTGAATTATAAATGATGTCACCTGTTCACATATGCAAAATCTCTCAACCACCTTAGCAGAGAACATGGTTGGAATTCAGTGACGTGGTCTGTTTGTATTGCTTTGTTCTAATTCTAAAATGAGGCTTTCTCCTGCCTCCCACTACTTACGTTCTGCTGCACAAACCGTTTTACACCCCTAGTTTAAAGAAATGCAGCTGCCACTGGAGATAATATAGTTGCTACTGCACAGTGTAGTTGGCTGGATAATTAAAGCGGTGGGAAGAACGTAAGGAGACTAAGCCAAAAGAACAAGAGGATTGTTCTGTTGGAATTCCTCTGCTGGTCAAGTTCAAAGATGACTGTGTTGGTTGATGCTGAATCAAGGGATCTACATTAGTGGGAGGTGAAAAAATATTTTTTGTGCTTCTCTGCTTTTGCCCTTTGAGATGCAAATCCTATTGACATTTGAAGTCTGCTTAAATATGCCATGATTTTACTATTTGTCCTCACAATAACAGCTTTTATTAAAAGCTCATATAAAGTTTGAAAACATGGACTAATCAGCAAGAAGCTGTTTGATTAGGAAGGGTAAAAAAGACTGCTACAAGTAGCTACAGGCAAGGACTCTGCTCAGTTAAACCAATGGATGAAATTCAGCTATCGTAATGACTTGCCCCCGTACGCTTGTCCCTGCTTTCTAGTTCTGGTAGCAGATCCATTCTCCTTAATTCTTAATTCTCCTTCAGACAGCATCACCACCAGATGGATTTGTAACTGAATGACTCAATGTGTAGCCCTCAATGGAACTGCATCTACATGGAGGGAAGTATGCAGTGGGGGTACCCCAAGCTCTGTTTTAGGCCCAGTATTCTTCAAAAATCTTCATCAATGAATGATGAGGGGATAGATGGGGAACTCATCAAATTTGCAGACAACACCAAGCCAGCAGGAATAGCCAACAGTCCAGAAGATAGGCTTGAGATGATCTCCGGAGGGCCCGGGACAGGGGTCTTTCCTCTGTCCTGGTCCTATTAGACCTCTCAGCGGCTTTCGATACCATCGACCATGGTATCCTTTTGCGATGCCTCGAGGGGCTGGGAGTGGGGGGCACTGTATTTCGGTGGTTCTCCTCTTACCTCTCGGGGGTGCAATCGGTGTTGATGGGGGCAGAGGTCGGCCCGGGCACTCACTTGTGGGGTCCCTCAGGGGTCAGTCCTCTCCCCCTTTATTCAATATCTACATGAAACCTCTGGGTGAGATCATCCATGGTTTTGGGGTGAGATACCATCAGTATGCTGATGATACTCAGCTATACATCTCCACCCCAGGCCAGATCAGTGATGCCCTCTCCGTGATGACTCGCTGTCTGGATGCGTGCGGACCTGGATGGACAGAAACATGCTTCGGCTCAATCCGGCCAAGACTGAGTGGCTGTACATACCGGCATCTCGGTCCAGTCAGGAGTGTCCATCATTGACCATAGGGGGAGTGGTGTTGCCCCTGTGGATAGGGCGTGGAACTTGGGGGTCCTCCTGGATGCGTGGCTCCAATTGGAGGATCAGGTGGGGGCCGTCGCCAGGGGGGCCTTTGCCCAGGTCCGGCTGGTTCGCCAGCTTCGCCCGTTTCTGGACCGAGATGCCCTGCGTACAGTCACTCATGCCCTTGTCACCTCGCGACTCGACTACTGCAATGCTCTCTATTTAGGACTGCCCTTGCATACCATCCGGAGGTTGCAGCTGGTGCAGAATGCGGCCGGGGTGGTGATGGGAGTTACCCGATTCTCCCATATTACCCCCCTCCTGCGCGGCCTGCATTGGTTGCCAGTTGCACTCTGGGTGAGATTCAAGGTTCTGACTTTAACATTCAAAGTCCTACACGACATGGGTCCACAATATTTAAGGGAGCGGCTCCTGCCGATATCGAGCACCACCGCCCGTGCAGGCACATAGGCAAGGACTCCTCGGGGTCCCGTTGGCAAGTCAGTGTCGGCTGGCGGTCCCCGGCGACGAGCCTATTCTGTAGCGGTCCCGACTTATGGAATGAACTGCCTCTGGACCTCCGTCTGGCCCTGACCTCCGCACCTTCGCCACGATTTAAAGACCTGGTTGTTCGACCAAATCGGGCTGTGATTACCTCACCAGGGCCATGGGATAATTTTAAGTATTTTAATTTGGTTTTACTGGTGTTAAAATTGTTTAATTCTTTTTTAAATAATTATTGTATGTTTTAATTGTGAGCCACCCCGAGTCTTCGGAGATGGGGCGGCATATAAGTCCAATTAAAAAAAAAAGATACAGAAGGATCTTGACAGATTTCAACATTGGGCAATATCTAACAAAATGAAATTCAGTAGTGAAAAAAGTAAGGTTCTGCATTTAGGCAAGAAAAACCGAATGCAAAGGTACAGTGTAGGTGGTACCTCACTCAATAGTAGTAACTGTGAGAGAGATCTTGGAGTCCTAGTGGACAATCACTTAAATAGGAACCAGCAGTGTGCTACAGCTGCCAAAAAACCCAACACAGTTCTAGGCTGCATTAACAAAGGGATAGAGTCAAGATCATGTGAAGTGTTAATGCCACTTTATAATGCCTTGGTAAGACCACACTTGGAATACTATATCCAGTTTTGGTCATCATGGTGTAAAAAAAAATGTCGAGACTCTACAACAGGGGCATCAAACTCTTATCGTCACAGTGTCGTTACGTGATGTATCGTGACTTTTTTCCACTTTGCTAAACCGTGCGTGGGCGTGGCCAGTGCATGACGCATCCGGCCCACGGGCTGCAAGTTTGACAGCCCTGCTGTCTCTAGAAAGAGTGCAGAGAAGAGCAACAAAGATAATTAGGGGACTGGAGGATAAAACACCTAAAGGCAGGACCAAGAAGCAATGCATGGAAACTAATCAAGGAGAGAAGCAACCTAGAACTAAGAAGAAATTTCCTAACACAACAATTAAACAGTGAAACAACTTGCCTCCAAAAGTTGTGAATGCTCCAACACTCGAAGTTTTTAAGAAGAAATTAGACAACCACCTGTCTGAAATGGTATAAGATTTCCTGCCTGAGCAGAAGGTTGAACTAGAAGACCTCCAAGATTCTTTCCAATCCTGTTCTGTTCTGTTCTATTCTGTTCTGTTCTGTTCTGTTCTATTCTATTTTCTATTCTATTCTATTTTATTCTATTCTATTCTATATTCTATTCTATTCTATATTCTATTCTATTCTATTCTATTCTATATTCTATTCTGTATTCTATTCTATTCTATATTCTATTCTATTCTATTTTCTATTCTATTCTATTCTATTCTATTCTATATTCTATTCTATTCTATTCTATTTCTATTCTATTCTATTCTATTCTATTTTCTATTCTATTCTATTCTATGTTCTATTCAATTCTATTCTATATTCTATTCTATTCTATTCTATTCTATATTCTATTTTCTATTCTATCTTCATTCTATTCTATATTCTATTCATTCTATTCTATTCTATTCTATTCTATATTCTATTCTATTCTATTCTATATTCTATTCTATATTCTATTCTATATTCTATTCTATTCTATTCTTATTCTATTCTATTCTATTCTGTTCTTTCTATTCTGAGGTGTTCTCTATTCTATATTCTATTCTATATTCTCTTCTATGTTCTGTTCTATTCTATGTCTATTCTATTCTATGTCTATGTTCTGTTCTATTCTGTTCTGTTCTATTCTGTTCTATTCTGTTCTATTCTTTATTCTATTCTATATTCTGTTCTATTTCTGTTCTCTATTTCTATTCTATTCATTTTCTATTCTATTCTGTTCTATTTCTATTCTATTCTATGTTCTATTCTATTCTATATTCTATTCTATTCTATTTTCTATTCTATTCTATTCTATATTCTATTCAATTCTATATTCTATTCTATATTCTATTCTATTCTATATTCTATTCTATATTCTATTCTATATTCTATTCTATTCTATATTCTATTCCTCCATAAGGATACTCATTGGTTATTGACATATTGCAGTTGATAATTGTTGATTTATATTTCTCCATCTAGTCTAGTAGAAGGGCACCCCCTGGTGCCACAAAAGAGCTAACAAATCCATTATCTCCCTCCTAGACCAACGGAGATTGTAGTTACGTTTACATGGGTAGTTATGTCTCATTTCCTTTAAAACAAAAACATCTGTGAGCCTCAGGCAGTGATTCCTCTAGGATGTGTTCTGCAACACTGCCGATCAGATGGCAGGCAGGCTACAGTAAAGCCCAGCAACATCAGTTTTCTCCTGAGTGCATATTATCTCCCAAAGTAGGCCTGGCTGATTTCCTTGAGAAAAGACTCATACACGTATGTATTTAAGACCCTAAATCAGAAAATGTTTTCCATTTTTTATTATTTCATTCCGTCTCATCACATAGGTTGCATGAGACCTGAAATATGCTGAGTACCCTCAGATTCTATATCGGTTTTGTCACTGTAGTTCAACCATTTTCCTTGGTTTAAGACTTTGGATTCTTGAAATTAAGCATAAATTCTCCTTTAGTAATTTAACTAAACATGAGCTAGAATAAGGACATGAAGTGAGTAAAGAACATAGATGCTCAGTTTAACAACATACCAGTGTATCTCATGCAAACCCATGATAATTTAAACTTAAAACATGAATTTTATTTCTGAGAGTGTTATTACTGATGTCACAATTAAGTCTTCCACAGCTCTATTGTTGATGGGATCATTCAGACATGTTAACAAATCATGATTTCTGAATATCTCACAGTTGGTGGGATCCATACAACACATAAAGCCAAAACCAAGTAAACCACTTGGCTCAGTGTAAACCAGTTCCATCTACTGCAGCTTTCTCCAGGGGAGAGCTCTCCAGCATGGGCTTAGGGTATTGAAATTCAATGTGTCTGGAGTACATTATAGTAGATTGCCTGAGGCAGATGTACTGCAACCTCAGACCAATTTTGTACAGGGAATATTGAGAAATCATTGCTCAGTAGGAGAACATAGGAAAGAAAAGTAGTGTTTCTTTTTTAAATCCCTGTTACTGCCTGTAATAGGGGCCTCTAATAAGGCTCAGAAAGTCACAGGGAGAGAGACCAAAGTATAGCTATCCATTAGAAAAGGGCACAAAATCAGATAGGACTATTGACCAAAGACAAAATATAAGGTGTTGAGGTGTAATGGTTATCACGGTCTAACTAAGGCTTTGAGGGAATCAGGTTTCAATTCTTACTCATAAAGCTTGATAGTGACTTTGCGTAATATGATAAAGTTGAGAGATACCAACTTGTCAATCTCCCAGCTTGAGCTGCTGGGAAGAAAGCTATACGCTAAGTGAAATATGGCAGTTCACACAGGTAGATAAGAGAGTAAAGCTTTAATCATAACAACAAGAGGAACTCTATTCAGTAGATTTTTAAACATTAGCTTTGCATTATTTTATTCTTTTTGATGCAGCAATATGTTTAAGCTACATACCTACACCAGTTCTAATTTGACAGAGAAGGAACATCCTATTTAGCAGCATTTATAATATCTATCAATGGAAAGGGATAAATTGATGTCATTATATTGTTACAATGACAATCAACCCCTATCAATAAGACGTATCATAGGTGTCAATTTTTGAACTGTTGGTGGACAAAAAGTTATAGCACTAGCAGTGAAAGATATTTATTAACCACCCACCTCTCTCAGAGAAGGACCCTGGGAGTGTATAATAAAATATTCAAATATAGAAACTGCATATAAAAACTGAAAATTTAGAAGGCAAGGATGATTAAATTGTTAAAAATTAGTTTAAAAGCTGAAGGGAGAGGCCTCAGGGCACCAACCAGCCACAGCCGTGTGCTCCTCTGGCTCCCCTCACAAGGCCGCAGAGCCTTGTTTTAACTCCTACTGTATTGGGAATTCCAGGAGAGCGGGGGCCTGTCTCAACTTGGGGGTGGGGTGTGGGAGAGAATATTCTGCAATAATTGGCAGAGAAGGCTTTTCCTGAATCCCACCAGTTGGAGTTCTTTAACTGAGAGGGTCTGCAGCAGTAGTGGGATTCAAAAGTTTTTACTACCGGTTCTATGTGTGTGGCTTGGTGGGCATCGCTTGGTGGGCGTGGCAGGGGAGAGGATACTGTAAAATCTCCATTCTCTCCCCATCCCACTAACCTGCTTTCCAGCTCCGTTCTCCTGTGCAGGGCAACAAAAGAAGACCCAGCTGATCAGCTGAGACTCGGGAGGCAGAGAATAGAAGGGGGTGTGGCCTGTCAGAGGTGGTATTCCAAATTACTCAAAATTTCTGCTACCGGTTCTCCGAAGTACTCAAAATTTCCACTACTGGTTCTCCAGAACTGGTCAGAACCTGCTGAATACCACCTCTGGTCTGCATCATGCCTACCCTGCTTGACCAGGTGAGATGGGCCAATGTAATGTAACAAAGACCTGTAAAAAGATATTTTAAAAATCTTAAATGTTGTTTCCGGGCAATCCAGCTTTCAAATATTAAAAAAATGTCATTTCTTTGTGACATTTAAATATGCAGAGAGAGAGTCGAAGACTTCCACTTCTTACAAGGACAGGCAACTTGTGCTGCACACTTTTGGAGTGTGTATGGGTTCCTGGAACACAAGGCCAAAAAGGGGTGGGTTCTTCTCTTTTGCTTTGTTCAGGAATTCTGCTCCTGGTCGCAATTTTCCAGCTGCAGGGAATAGGGAAAAATGGTTGTTGCCTGTTGCTGAGCCAGTCTGCAGAAGAAAATGGATGGGGCTCTGTGGGCTGCCAATAAAGGGGCAAAAGGCTGTACGTTGCCTTGATATCATTCAGCAAACAATTCACTAATCTTAGTGCCTGCTGGATCTGGCAGGAAGCAAACGCTGAGTCATATCAATAATTCCGAGTCCCTCCATTTGAAAGGAGCCAGAAATCTTATTTTCAGCCCAACTCTATTCCTTGCTGATATTCAAGTTAAGTACTCCAGCTTGTATGGAGACAGAAGGGAACAAAGTGTAAGAGCACTTTTGGGCTTTCCCAACTAAGATGCCAAAGATGGCTGGGTGAGCTAGAAGATGTTTACGTTAGGGAGATCAAATTTTCTCTAGCTGCAAGAAAGAGCCCCAAAGGAGGAATTGTAAGGAAGAGCGGCCTAAGAAAGTACACTTGCTGGCTTGATCCATGAGGAAGAAGGTGAATTGCAAAACCTTCTCTCACAAGTGATCATTACCCTGAAATCAGGCCTGGAGGTGGAGATTGGGCAGGTCATATTCTAGGAGCCTTGACTATTTCTCTGCTACTTGAAAAATGAAGACCAGGTGTGCAGAAGGTGCAGGACACAGTAAGGAAGGAGAGTGTTGGGAACTAAGGGGATGAAATTAGTGGCTTCTATGATGAAATAGTGGGAGAATCCCCTTTAGGAGAGGGAGGGGGGAGAGCGATAGAGAAGGGGAGAGGGAGAGAGAGAAAGAAAGAGAAAAAGAGAGAGATCCCTTGAACAGAGCATGAGAGGTGCTCTGAGCTGAGCCTACCACTGTGCTTGCCTTTCTGCTGTAAAATGTATACCACAGAAATGAAATGGCCTTGAGGTGAGGGGTCTCTAAAAGTGGACAACCAGTTGAGGCATGTCAGCCCAATTTTTTACACCAGACAAAGAAAGGAACACCATATAGTCAGGACTACCATTATTGTAAGAGCTGTAACAATGTGCTTCTTCATGTAAACTAGGAATGGCACAAGGCTCTTCAAACGTGGCAAGTTTCAAGACTTGTGGACTTCAACTCCCAGAATTCCTGAGCTAACATGACTGGAGGAGGAATTCTGGGAGTTGAAGTCAACAAGTCTTAAAGCTGTCAAGTTTGAAGACCCCTGGCCTAGGATCAAATCCTTCTTATTTGATCATTACCTTGGTAGCAGCTCTTCCTCCTGTCGTCCAAAGCTACTCCCCTTGCCTTCTAAAAGGCATGTCTGAAGACCAGGCAGGCAATCGGAAGATACGCTCTGTAGCACCCACGTCTTTGTTCCCTTTCAGAGCTTCTTTTCCTGAGGTTTGTTTTGTCCTTGTTCCTGTCCTCCCTTGATAGCCTCATACTGCTACCATTTCATTGTAGTGGAGTTTCGTTTGCCCTCTTGTCCTGCAGTCTGCAAAGGCACTTAATTGTTAACTCCCCTGAATACAGATTGGGTTACATTTGATAATAAAGTTAGGCTGATAACTGGGAGTCCAAGGCATGATATATAATGTCTTTGCCTTATTTGTTGTCCGTGGGAATGAATAATACAAGGGAAACAAAATAAACACAGTGAGCACAATCTGAAAAATAAATGAATATGCTTGCATCTTGCTCTCCCTCTCTCCTCCCCCCACTTCTCTTCAGCCACAGACTTCATAATCATGGGAAGGTTTAGAAGTGGGCAAGCTTTCCGTAGCCAAGAGCCTCACTTCACTTCTTTTTTAAAGAGATGAGAGTGGCAAAGGGGATGGAGGAGTATCTCATATGTGATTGGGAGGGATCTGAAAGAGCCTTTATTGCTTTGGGTGTGTGTGTGTGTCATAGGCCTCTTTCAGGACTTTACATTTCGTTTCGCAAGTTTCCCACCTCAGGATGGTGAGAAATGGCATTTTCTGCTTTTGAGCCCATGCTTCCAGAGGCCCCACAAAGAAGAATGGGGCTTTAATAGATTTTTCTCTGCGGAGGGAGGGGGGGAAAGGATTGAAATTCCTCCTCTTCTTCCATTTCCTTTTATCATGTTAATACAGTCAAATATCTGCCACCCTACCATTGTCTAAATCTCTCAGGGATATGATTCTAGCATGGAAAAAGGGGCCATGGGTGGTTAATCCTAATAACCCCAGAAATTAGTGCCTGCATTCATGGCCTAATGGATACCGTGTCTCTTATTTCAACATCAGGAGCTTTTGCAACGGACAGAGAACAATGCTATCAATTTGTCTAGTGCCTCGAATAACATTTGTGTGTGTCTCTAACTTGGCAGAAATCCACATTTACTCTCTTCTAAAGTTTCCTTTCTTTTACATCACCAGTATAAGCCGTGTCATCTCAGGAGACTGACTGAAATCTGTGTGACCCTGACTTTTCTGAAATACCCACTGCTTAAATCATTCCTAGGAAACATCCAGCCACACAGCACCAAGCTGCAACTAAACCCCCAACACTCATGAGCAAGGCCAATTCAATTTTCCAGGAACAGAAACTGGCCTTCTGCCCCAACCCTATAAAACCATCTGGGGGGGAGGGAATGGCACAAAAGATGTTAAGAAATAACATGATCACTTCTTCCACGCTGTTTTCAGTTTTACATTTCATTATGGATCTATGTTTTATCCCTGCACATGCTTAGAAATAGAATATAATACGGGTAGTCCTCGGCAATGGAGCCCAACATTTTTGATGCTAAGTGACACATTTGTTAAGTGAGTTTTGCCCCATTTTATGACCTTTCTTGCCACAGCGGTTAAGTGAATCACTGCAGCTGTTAAATTAGTAACACTGTTGTTAAGCAAAGTGGGCTTGCTCATTTGGCTTTGCTTGTCAAAAGGTCACAAAAAATGATTGTGTAAAACCAGGACACTGCAACTGTCATGAGTCAGTTAACTGAACTATCAGTCTTCTTTTCTCCTGCTATTACCATTTGAGAGTCGCTATATGATAGGTAGTAGATGCAACAAAAATATATAATCAATAATGTACACATTATTGAATTTTAGAACTACCAAATCTGGACTGCAAAATTTCCAGAACTCAGAGAAGCCATCCCTGGTATGCAATCCTAGGAAACGGATGTCCACTGACTGTATCACAAGATGTCAGAAGCAACTGAACAATTAAACAACTAGAGGGCAGCAGAGTTAATATTTTTTAATGTTTGCTTCCACCTAGTGGTTATCTATGTCTTTACAGCTCAGCTCCAGTAAGCAATTATAGAATGCCATGACACATGATGGTTTGTAAAGAGAATTAATCAAATCATGGAAGTCTATCAGTTGTTAAATATGGAATCCAGACTAGAGCTATTTTGCTTGATAGTAGCAGTTGCTTAATAGAAAACTGTGCAATCCTACATGGGAGTGTATTAGAGGCTTCTTCTATAATTTGGATAAATTGGCTGCAAATAGATCAGTATTCTCTTAAATAAAAGTATGAGCGGCTTTGGGAGAAAATAATTATTCCAAGTGTAGAATACAACCCAAAGGTTAGATTCAAACTTCATGGTTAGGGGAGCCTCTGTGAGTTGGAAAGCCATAATGTAGGGTAATGCATGGATTGCGGTTTATCCAATGAACCACAGATACAGGGTAAAGCGTTTCAAACATGGTAATTTTAACATGTGTGAACTTCGACTCTCAGAATTTGAAGTCCCTACATGCTACGTTTGCCAAGTTTGAAAAAAAACATCCACTGATTTAGATTATTTGAAGTCCCAGCCAATCAACAAAAGAGTAAATCTTTTTTATCTTCAGTCTGACAGCAACCCTAAGATCTAGGGACTTTAAATATTGACCTAGTAATAAAAGAGTACACTTCTGATACTTGCAGTCCCCTGCTGGGAAGGACTTGGAGTCTTTGGTTTCTAAAGCACAACTCTCCTGGGAGCCTGTTTTGATGGACTGGGAAGGGAGAGGTCATTTAAGAGCAATAAGAAATATCCTGTAGCTAGTTCTTAAATAGCAAGCAAAAAGAAACAATGAGAGAGGCAAGGGCACACAATAAGATATTCAGCTAAAGCATTTGCCCAAACTTGACCAAGTTCTAGGAGTGGGTTACACCCACCTGCCTACATTTATAGGGAGAATTCAGAAAATTCAGAAAAATGGCAAGATGCCATTCCTTTGGGAGAGTGTCTTCAAGCCTTTTCCTCCCATCCACATGTATTGGAAAGGTTATTATAAAATGGCCAGAAGGAGAGCAGTTCAATGGGGTGCTTTAATTATGGCATTAAAGGTGCATAATGCTGCCTTTGGATTTCTTTTGTCTTCCCCCCACTGTCCAAAAACAAAGCTGCCATCAAATTACAATTTTTAATGTGCAAAAAAAAAGAGGGAAAATCTGCATTGGAAGCAATCATAATGAAAGATCTAATGTAATCTGTTCAACTGGAATACTACTTTTAGGTATTCAAACATGTCATCCCCTTGTTGCCTATTTCTTGGAACAGGTCAGGTACTGCTCTTGCTTTTAGCGTGGAAAAAAAAACACTATCCATTTTAAAAATTAATATATGGGATTAGGGGTGGGATTCAAATTTTTAACAACCGGTTCTGTGGGTGTGGCTTAGGTGGTGGGCGTGGCTTGGTAGACATGTTATTGGCTGGGCGTGGCCAACTCAATATCACTCACATCAAGGCACGCATCTCCTCGCCTGGCCTCTCATGACTGTGGGGATGTTACAACAGTCATAAGTGTGAAAAATGGTCATAAGTCACTTTTTTCAGTGCCATTGTAACTTTGAATGGTCACTCCACACAAGCAAAGTACCAGCAAAGGAGGGGAAAAAAACTCCAGAGACAGGAAGTCTAGTCCTGCCAAGAATGTAATAAGGGTTAACGGAGAGGCACTTTCTGTAAACAACACCCGAATGTTTCCTTCCTGCCTTCCTTACAGGATTAGGCCAGTAATTTCTTCTAACAACCGGTTCTCCGAACTGCTTGAATGTTAACAACCGGTTCTAGAGAATAGGTGTGAACTGGTAGAATCCCACCCCTGTATGGGATGTGTTGCTTTGCTTGATGCACTGTATATAAGGTTTTCCTCCTTCCCATTTATCCCCACTACAACCCTGCAAAGTAGGTTGGGGGGAGAGAAACAAGGGGCCCAAAGTCACCCAGGGAATCTCTCCAGTACTAGCTTAACACTCAATACTCTTTCTGTTCCTACTATCACAACATTCTGAATGCTTGCCAGTTACGCTTGGTCACTCTATCTATATTCCCCCAATCCCATGCCATCTGGATCATATTCAGAGCCCTTTGCTGGAAGTGCAGAAAAGCATCCGGTTTTTTGTTTAAATAGGGCAGCTTTAAGGGAGCAGGGTATGAATTGGGGTTGGACAACAGTAGGGCTTACCATCTCCTCAGAAGCATCTGGTTAAAATGAAATCTCCCAAATCTAGAGGAAGACTGCATAATTTTGCTTTAAAAAAATAGCTATTGATAGAAATTGTTTACCAGGCAAGCTAGGAATTAGTACCAGATTTCTTTATGTGGTGCTGTCTAAATTGTCTTTTATTTCTCTGAATAAAGTCGTGAGTTGTGTGCAATTCAGCTCTTACACATCCTTCAGCCTGAGCATGATTATACACATTTTTATTTATAATCTTTTTATGGTCTCTAGTATTAAATTGCAACATCTTCCAACTATAGGAAAATATGACATATGTAGGCAGACCAGTAATCTTCCAGGAATACCGTATTTCCCTTTTTAATTTCCTTTTAGGTTTGCCAGCTGCATCATTAAGAACTGAACAGTTATCTTTTCCAATCTGAATTTAACTTTTAAAGTTAATGACATTTATAGTTTATCTGTTTAAATGAAGTTTGATTTTGTTTATCTCTGGTAAGAGATGTCTGTCTGCCAAACAGGGAGGAGATGAATAAACTAATCATTTGTCTCTGCCATGTGGCCAAGAGGATGTGCCACTGAGAATATTTATCTTTTTGTATTTTTACCCTTTAATCCTCAGAAAAGGCAACACAGGGTGTGAACCCACACAGAAGTTGGGGTGGATGCCATGTGAAGCACCTCCAGGAAGTTAACCCAGAGCAGGAGGCAAGGCCAGGGTATGAAGACCCAAAGGTTCCTGGGAGAGAAATGAGACCTTCAGTCTTAAGACTAGCAACAGCATTTAGGGCCTATATACAGTTCCATAGTGCTTTACAGCACTCTCTGAGCAGTTTACAGAGTCAGCATATTTCCCCTCAACAATCTGGGTCCCCATTTTAGCGACCTCAGAAGAATGGAAGGCTGAGTCAACCTTGAGCTAGTCAGGATCAATCTCATGGCTGCGGACAGAGTTTGCCTGCAATCCTGCATTCTAATCACTGTGCTACCATCAAAATAGTGTTTTTTAAACTTGTCAGCTTTAAGATGTATAAGACAGCATGCTGGTTGGAGAATTCTGGGAGTTGAAATCATCTTAAAGTTGCCATTTCTGGAAAAAAAAGCAC
Source organism: Naja naja (assembly GCA_009733165.1). NCBI lineage: Eukaryota > Metazoa > Chordata > Lepidosauria > Squamata > Elapidae > Naja > Naja naja. The sequence continues at coordinate 82,804,692 of CM019149.1, forward strand.
ACATACAGTCTCAGGCATTCTACTACAAACAGTTTTTATTGAATGTTCAGTCATATTTCTTCCCAAGGAAAATAATCCAATAAAGCTTTTGCAAATTATCTTGTCTCTCATTAAAGTGTGGGACATAGATCAAAATATTATTCCTGGGCATTTAAAAATAATGATAGGGCAGTTGGATCTGGAGATGGTAGGAGGTTTCTTTCTGCAGGCATATACTGGCTGAGAAAAACTTAGTCAGCTGATTTCTTCTTATTTGGTAGCTCACAAAGGCAGAGAAAAAGTCATTCAAGAGATTTAAGGGGCAAGATTCACAGGCATCTCTTTTGGGGGGGAAAATGCTAGAATCTTTAAAACTGGGATCTTTAGAACTAGAATCATGATACTGAAGGAAGCAGCTTGTACTTGGCTACCTAACAGTCCAGTTAGGGTGGCATATTGCAAATTTAATCTGGTGTGCTTTTGGAGAGCTGGACAGAAAAGAATCCCATTTGTAACAGCAGTAATTGTAATAATTAAGGGCAGCTGTGCATAGTATAGTTGATCCAAGTGAATGCTAGCTAGCTGGCTGGCTTGAATCAGCTGTTCCCCTTTGCCTGCTTCTCAGCTTCGGTTCTCGTTAGCAAGACTTGAGAGACTACCCCAACCTGGTGCCCTTTAGGTGTTTTGGATTACAACTCCCACATTCCTAGACTGGATGACTTTTGTAACTTGAGGGGTAGCCAGATAGATGATGATGGATTATGGAGTAGATCTAACCTTAGAAAGCACCCTTCTTAAAGGCCCAAGAGGTACCCCCAGGCAGGAGTAGAGTTGGTTTTATTCTGAAGGCAACTAGCTTTGTTTTCAAAAGGAAGTGGCTTGGATTGTGCTTAAATCATCTCTCCTGAAAAGTCCATCTTTAGGATGGAGATTCAGGTCCTGAATTTCCTCCACGTTATTGAAATTTAACTTTGTTGCTAAAAATAGGGCCAACAAAAACCATTTTTCAAATCTTGGATTCATGTTCCTTCAACTATCTTTTTTCCCCTTCTAGCTCAGCTATACAAGAAATGGAAGAGCTAATCCAGAGGTCTCCAAACTTGGCAACTTTGAGACTTGTGGACTTCAACTCCCAGAATTCTCCAGCCAGTATAGGGAAGTTGCCAAGTTTGGGGACCCCTGAGCTAATCTGTCTCTTTTTCAATGCAGATTCACGAAGTGATGGCAAGTTGTGATTTCTCTTGAACTTTGGCTTGTAATGTGCTCTTAAAAACAACACAGGAACACTACCACCCCAAACAAAACATGCAGCCAAATCTAAGTGGGACTTGAAGGAAAGATGGTGGCTAGAGCCATATTCCCCACAATTACTTTTAAACAACTGATTGTTGTAACCCTCAACAAATGAGCCCAACCATGTTTAGCATTTCATGTTAAGTTAAACCCAAATAAAGCACCTTATATGGTTGCATGTTGTACTAACCAACTTTTAATTTCAAGAGCATCACAATCATTGTCACAAGAATTCTGTCTGTTGCTATGGGTTTTTTTTAATAAAATTTTTTTTTTTTACAACAAACAACAAAACCTTTCATTTATACAGTGTATCGGTTGGTACATATGTCTTGTGCACAATATCTATGGTCCTTTCCTCTTAGCTTTACATTCATTTTACATTAATTAACTTTCCATATTATATTATAATTAAATGATCATTAGACTTTTAATTAGGGCCTTGGTGGCTCAGGCTGTTAAATGCCTGCACTTAAGATCCAGCTGTCTACAATTACTGTAGGCTCGAATCCCACCAGGCTCAAGGTTGACTCAGCCTTCCATCCTCTCGGGGTAGGTAAATTGAGGACCCAAGATTGTTGGGGGCAATAAGCTGACTTTATAAAAATGCCACTTAGTAATAAGCAGGCATATACAATGGAATGAAGGCTATTGCTGAGCACACTGGGTTGTATCCCAAAAAATTGTAAGCCGCCCTGAGTCTTCGGAGAAGGGCGGCATATAAATGTAATTTAAAAAAAAATTCAAATCCATGTTATCCTTTAGAGCAAACCTCACTTCTTAATAATTTTTGTTGATATTTATAACTCATTCAAAAATAATCATTACAACATATCATTATTACCATATTATACTTGTTTCCTATTTTTCTGTCTAACCATTGATAAAATAAATCCCATCTTATAATATTCTTTTTCTTCTTGCTCTCTAATTGCCAATGTTAATCTACTCATGTCTGCACATTCCATTATTCCATTGCTATGTTTTTGAAGAAATAAAATATTGAAACTTTTCTGCCTTTGAATTTCCACCCTACCCTGCTTCTTTCAGTGCTATAAAATCCAACTACCAAGGGCAGTTTTCCCAAAAGACCACTGGGAACCATTTATTATTTTGACAAATTGCAAACGTTACAACAGCCCTTCTGATAGGAACTGGATTCAAGAGATGCCGGTTCCTTTTCAGGAAGGCAATTTTATCTATTATTCAAAAACATTCAGTAAATAGTTCTTCTGCGGTATACATTTTATGCTATTTTGTAATGTTAAGACAATTATTATTCCCCTAAAATAGATTTAGATATCTGTTTGACATTTGTTTAAATGTGACATATAATAATGCTGGGTTTCCCTTTTTATAGATTTTCTATTTCTTTCTGAAAAACTTGTTGATAAATTATGATCAAGTTTTAAAAAGCAACAGGCCCATGAAGACACGGGGAGGGACAACCGGGAACATTCACTCAGCCCTCCAAATGTCTCCCAAGGCTACCTCCATTCCAGAGAGAGAAGGAAGAGTTAAATTCAGCCTCCGCATCTGTATTTGACCCCCCACACACACATACATACACTCCCGTCTGTCTCCAGAAGCCGGGGAACGTTATTGTTTCCTTGCACAGAATCTCTCCTGCCCCTTCCTCTCCGCCAAAGCGGGGGGAGAGGGTGTCGGAGCGTAATAGAAACCAGACTCCTAAGGAGAGGGAGATTTCTTCCCCGCCATCGCCCCACTGCCCGCCTCCCCCCTCGAAGTGCTTGGCCAGCTGTTTTCCTCAGGATGTGGGGAACGGAGGGAGCGAGCGAGAGCTTTGTGCTGCCCTCTACCGACCAACGCTCGCTTTCCTTTGCCCAGCCCGACGCTTCGGAGAAACGGGCTGTGCAGATTCCCGGTACGTGGGACCGGGTTTTTTTCCCCCTCCCCCGCCGGATTTTCGCTGTATAAACTTTCTTAAAGTTTTACTTGATGCAGAATACGGGTCCTTCCCGTCTGGGCCGAGATCGATTCCGCACTGGGTGGGATGGGGTGGGGGAGAAAGCGATTCGGTACGCCGAGCGGGCCAGGAAGGCTGAACCTGCCAGCAGTAGTGACTCCGGATCCACGTCCCGGCTCTCGCGTCCTTCCCTGCCCCCTAAGCAGGCGTGGGATTTGAAGCGCCACGAACGACCTGGCGGGCCTGCTCTCCGACAAACCACCATATACAGCTGATTAGATTAAACCTGGAACCTTTTCCAGCTTCTTTGAGATGCCAGATTAGCGTGCATTCACGTGCCTCGTCCACTCCTGTTGGAAGTGACGTCCCTCGTTAGCCCTTATAAATTTGGCAAGCGGGAGGGTCGCGCATCATTCCTCGGCTGGAGGGGCGGGTGAGTTGCTCGCGTGCGCTCGAGGCATTTGCTGGCTGGAAATGAGCTGCTGCTTCCCTCCGCCTGGGAGTCCCTCTCCCCCCCCTCCCCAATGGCAGGGAAAGCCAAGACAATTGGCAGGTTTGCAATAGTGGCGAATAATTGGCAGGCTATTCTAGATGGGGCCGACCGATTACTAAGAATTTCGGAATTCTACGAGGCAGTTCGAGAGGGGGATAATTTATTGCGCCCACTCGCGTCTGGTACAAATGTTTGGGTTCCCAAACCACAGCTGCAGGAGCCCGAACACGAGAGCCTCGGATGTAATTACTGCGTGTCGGAGCTAAACTTCGCTAGTAACTTACTAGAGCTTTAGATAACGATCTAAACAATACAGCCTTTCGTAGCCCTTGTAAGGCAGAGAGCTCTTGTTGTATAAAGCCTCAGGTATTTCAGTCATTCTGTGTGTGTGCCTATATATATATATATATATATATATATATATATATATATATATATATATATATCTTGTGTATGATTGAGAATAAAAGAGAGAAGTGTGCTGTTGCACATAATTATGCAGGGATAGAATGCTGTGTGTGTAATATATGACCTTCTGAGTATATATATCATCATCAGCATGATCATCTCAGCCAAATGACAAAAGAGTCAACGTGTCGGATGTTTCCAAACAGGTATTCTCAATTTATGACCTGATCTCTATATATATATATATATATATATATATGATATGTATATGAGAGATATAAAAACGAGACTTTGCACATAATTTAGGGTCTTTCAGAATGTGTGTGTTAATATACAGTATATTATAAACATGGTCACAGCAATGATCAGTCTGCAGATATCCAGGTCAAAAGAGTCAATAGTGTCTGTTTCCACAGGTATCTTTATGAAAAAGATTCTGATTAAAGGTACATGAGGTTCTAGGTAATTTTGCTGCTGTGGTCCAAAGTATTTTATTTCATCTTTAATGAGACCAAAAATTAAAACCAACACATCCAGAACCTTCTTGCCTCCATAGATATCCTGATGAGCACTTCTTCCATTCTAATAAGATGCAAATACAGTTCATTATGTGACTCACAGGAAAATAATCCAATGGTTTCCTGTAAATTAGGAAATCCTGCAAGATTGTTAACATGGGCAAATGACTTTAAACAGCTTGCAAACGCCAAAGGAAGAAAAAGTGGATTAAATTAGGAAAGTTTGTTGCCCACAGAAGCTGTTGAACTCCAACTCTGGTCCACCCATTTTGAATTATGGAAACTAGTCCTACAACATCTGTAGAATAAAGACTTTGCTCCTCAAATGTAAATGAACTGAAATGTTTATTTTATTTTGTCAAATGCTTACAATATAAAATAAGAATAAACATAAGTTTAAATATAAGAAATAGGAACTAATAATGGGGGACAGTAGGACAGGGACGGTAGACACGACTGTGTGCTTATGCTTATGGGACTAGAACTCAGTCTTCTGGTTTCTAGCCTGGTGCCTTAACCACTAGATCAAACTGGTTCTCTATATTTGTACCAAAATTTAAAGAATAATCACAGTATTTCTTTTTTTAAAATTGGCTATTCTGCAAGAATAATTTTGACTCTTTTGCTCTATTAAAATAAATGGCTAGGTGTCTTTCAGAATAGCTTTGCTCTGATTTGTTTTCTGAATCCTAATGTGAAATGCTGTTCTTTCATAGCTACTTACAATTCAGACAGAAGTGGTGTTGCATTATAGCGATAATACCTGAAACCAAGGTGGTTGTGTTGCCTTTGGCCACTTACAAATTGAGCCAGATTTACTATTTGCCTATAGTACCTATGTTTTTCTAGTATTGATTACAGTATCTCCTAATGCCAGCCACTGCTTAATGTCCCATGTTTGTTCATAGCAGTGTTATCTTCATGTTAGTATGCATTTCTTAGGGCAAATCTCTTCCCTCTTGAACTTACATATGCTGGCAGAATCAAATATATAGCACTTTCAAAGTTACTGCATAACTAAATTGTGACAACTAAGCCTAAGGAACAATAGGGAATTGAGAAATTGTAGGTCTGATTAATTGATCACTTAGGAACATCAGGCTTAGCTAAGGGTTATGTAAAAATTTTGGTTTGGCAAAACTTTAGTGGTATAAATTTGTAAGGAGATGTGGAAATTTGGAGTAATTAAAAGGCAGCAGCTGGGATCTATTTAATGCAATTCTTGTAACTGGATTCAGCTTGATATTCCATCCCATCTTATATTTTGGGCTTTGGTTCTGCTGATTTAGCAAAATGGCTTTAAGAGATTGAATCATGAAAGAGGGTGTGATTTATTCAAATTTGAGTTGGGTCACAAACTTAGGAGATAATTTGAACTAAGTCTCCTCTCCCAGTATGGAAATAGAAATATATTTAAGGAGATATTGTAAGATTTGCCAAGTATGCCAGATATATTCTTGGAACATTTGCTGCATCTGCTCCAACTTGATGCACTCCAATTATTTTGTACCACAACGCTAATGTTTCCCAGCCAATTATAAATCATGCTGTAACAAAATGGTAATTGAAATAATTTAATCGTTCTTCTGTTCTACACTTCTATTTTAGCTCTTTCCTGTTTTCCCCATAAGAGATAGCTTTTGATGCATATTTACCTGATTTAACCATTTCTTTCAACTGACACCTCCCTATTATGACCTTTTCCTATTGGTGAACTTTTCACAAGATGAGAAGTGACAGCCTCCAGAAAGTCATTAATGAAGCTTTGTTTGGGAGAGAACATAAAAGCAAAGAGGGATATTATTTATGATTTTCGGAATAGTAAGCAGTACAGGTAGTCCTCGACTTACAACAGTTCATTTAGAGACCGTTCAAAGTTACAACCGCACTGAAACATGTAACTTACGACCATTATGACCTTTGCAGCATCCCCATGGTCATCTGATGAAAATTCAGATGTTGGCAACTGACTCATATTTATGACCGTTGCTGTGTCCCAAGGTCATGTGATCCCTTTTGTGACCTTCTCTCAAGCAAAGTCAATGGGGAAGCCAGATTCATTTAATAACTGTGGCAAGAAAGGTCGTAAAATGGGACAAAACTCACTTAATGTCTCACAACAAATTTTGGGCTCAATTTTGGTCGTAAGTCAAGGACTACCTGTACCTGAACTGTTAACCAAGGTCACTGGAAAAGCAAAGATTAAAAATTAACACTGAATTCCAGCAACATTAAAGGTCCCAGAAGGACTTCTGTTTCTTTGCCACTTGATTTTGCTCTGGATGAACCTTGAAGGGTAGATAGAAAATAAAAGGATAGGTAGGAATTCATGGTTTATTCTGTATTGTTTCTTCTGAAAGCTACCTACTCCTCTTATTGGTGAAATTATGTTCTCCATTTAGCAGGAAAAACTACAATCATTCTTTTTCACAATTATACCAGAAGCCTCTGTCATTGAAAAGCAGAAAAGACTTGAGCATTTAGCTGGAAAATAGGTTGCAAAATGGAGATGCGTATGGAATACTTGATTATGTGGTTCTGCTTATTAAATGTATTTCTAATGGTTTGGAACCATAACATGACTGAAGGATCCCCAGCAATATTGGGCCACCCATTCATCTCAGTCTGGAATGCACCAACACAAATATGCCAAGAAAAATACAAAATATCCCTTGACTTGAGAATTTTTGATCTAATCGTCAACCCGAATGACTCATTCATAGGGAAAGACATTACTCTCTTCTACAGTAATAAATTTGGATACTATCCATATTACACCAAGGATGGAGTTGCCATCTATGGTGGTCTCCCTCAAAATGCTAGTCTAAAAGCTCACCTCCAGAAGATTGAACAAGACATTAATAATACCATTTTGCATGTTGGCTTCAGAGGTCTGGCAGTTGTGGACTGGGAACGCTGGCGTCCCTTATGGATTCGGAACTGGGGTTCTATGAAAATCTATCAATATAAATCCATAAAGTTAGTTAAGGAGCGGCATCCTGATTGGCCTGCTGACAAAGTGATCAAAGCGGCCCAGTTAGAATTTCAGCAATCTGCTTGGGCATTTATGGAGCAGACATTGGCTCGTAGTGAAACCCTGAGACCGAAGGGCTTCTGGGGCTTTTACAGTTTCCCCAATTGTTATAACAATCAATTCCAATATGCCAATTATACTGGAGAATGCCCAGAGATTGAGAAACAGAGGAACAACGAATTGTACTGGCTCTGGAACCAAAGCCGGGCTCTCTACCCCAGCATTTACCTCCCCCAAATTCTCACACTGACTCACAAAACTCTTGAATTTGCTCGTCATCGAATCGAGGAGGCCTTCAGGGTTTTGAAGTGGACGCAGAATGACATCCCGGTCTTACCTTATACTACCGTTGTATATGAGTTTACTCATAACTTCCTCACACAGGTAAGCACTTTTTTTGTGTGGCCCAGTACAGGATTTGATAAGCCTTGTCAGTGGTAATTCGCTAGAAAACATTGCATGGAAATAAGAACTGTGGACTTTAATAGAATATCCTTATCAATATCCTTAAAGTTTTTGAACTCAATATGGCATCACAATTAAATATCTGTTGCTGTAATTTTTACTGAAAACTAGACAGAGCAAGCCTTTTCCCTCTCCTCCTTACCCCGGTAAATACTTCCAACATATCAATGTGAAAAATTAACGTCTTTTTGCAGTTCAGTTTTATGCTTGATTTTGTGTTTAACAGCATTTCATGTTTGGATGAGACAGGATCAAAATTAATGATGCATTGAAAATCTGGGGCTTTTTATTGCAGTTTTGTTTTTGTTTTGGGGTAACAAAATTTTTATGGAAGGTTTTTCTCTTTCCTCCCATCCCTTCGGTTGAGGAAGTGGACTTGAAGCCTAAGTGCCATAATATTTGATTTTCCATCAATAACAGATAAATTGTCCTGTTAGTGCAGAGCCAATACAGTCCTTTTATATAGTGTCTTATTGTGGCCAAAGGAGGGGTGCTAAAATTCAGCTCCTAAACAAGATGTGTTTGAAATTACCCCTTAATATCCTTGTTTTGCAGGAAGACCTGGTCCACACCATTGGTGAGAGTGCTTCTCAGGGTGCTGCTGGAGTTATCTTGTGGGGTAGTACAAATTTCAGTAAATCTCGGGTGAGTGTGGCAAAGAAGTCAGAGCTGGTCAGAGGGCCATGTGATGCTAGGTAGGAGAACTTCAAAGGTTCAGATTCTAGTAAGATATGTTATTTGAGCGAAGGCCTTTCCAACTTTTTTTTTTCCAGTCCATACATTATGGATGTATAAGATATTCAGTTACAGGATAAAAAAGGTGCTCCTCTAGATGACCTTTGTCAGGACTTTGATGAATAAATATGTAGCTCTGGTTCTGCTGGACTTCTCTGCAGCATTTGATAAGATCAACTAAGGTATCCTTCTGATTTGTGGTTACTTGAGCAGGATAACCCTGCCGCCACTATCTCCGCTCTGCCTTTTGTATAGAATTAGATGTTTCCTTGGTGACCATGACATCAAGTTAAGGGGAAATGGTCAATCATGGATGGAACGCTTGTGGGAAATGTGTTCTGTGAATAATATGATCATTGCAGACAATTTTTTTAAACTCATTTTTTCTGGGCCTTCTTTTTTGTACCTTACAGGAAGCCTGTCTTGAAGTGAAGGAATATGTGGACACGCTCCTTGGCCCGTACATTATGAATGTGACCAGTAGTATTAAGCTTTGTAGTAAAATACTCTGTTCAAAGAATGGCCGCTGTGTGCGGCAGGAGAATCACCCAGAAGCCTTTCTGCATCTCAATTCTGCCAGCTTCACTATTAAGAAGCATAATGTCGACCCTGGTTTTATTCTCATTGGCCAGATGTCAGTGAAAGATCAAATGAAGATGGCCCAAGAATTCACATGTCGGTGCTACGACGGCTGGAAAGGACTGCATTGTGAGAAGAAGTCAATCCACAATGAGGTATTCAGTCCTCAGTTTCATGATATATAATACATGTTAACAAGAAAACCTCAACCTGCAGAATTAGTCTGCATAAAATTAATATCTGATCAATATCTGATTAATTTAATGCTCGAGAGACTACAGGCTACATTACAGCCAGCCAAACTGGTTCAGAATTCTGGAAGCTGCAGTCCCATCACATATGAAAGGAAGTGGCTGAAAATTGAGCTTCATCTTTTTGCAATGATACTCAAAGGCCTTGGCAAACCATTTTTTCCCTCTCCTGTTGAGTGCAAGCAAAAATCCTTCTAGAAATGGTTTTCTGCAGTCTCTTTGCTTGTAATACAGTTTTGCCTTGCAGCATAAAAAAAGCTGGCATGCTTTTTCTCTTGATCATGATATGAATACTGTAGTGTGCTTTTCTTATGAATATATTTGCCTTCATTTCCATCTGAAGAGGTAACATCAGTTTGGTGACATCTTTGTGATGACATGTCGATGCATGCTTGGGAGAAAAGACACACTTCATTTCTTTGGGAGACCCACAATTTATTCTTACAGTTGTGTGATGAGCATTTTGAAGGAAGACAGCAGTGTCGCCCATCAATTGCCTTTAAAATAAGTGCAAATACTTCTGCATACTGTTGTTGTGCCTGGTGCTTTTCTAGGTTGTTCAATAACTATTTTTATGCAGAGACTTTGTGATTCAAGTAAAAGGCCTAACCGGTTACCAGATTTCTGCAATTGAACTGCATGCATGTATAGCTGCTGAGGCTACCTCCAGTTACAGTAGAGATCCTATCTCAATTTTTTGTGCGTTACATTATTCTGCTACAGCTTAGACCAGGGGTGGCGAACACGCGGCTCTCGTAAGATATGCTTCTGCCAAAATGAATGCTCTTTGCCTCTTATCATTATTTTGTATACTGTGGCTCTTTGCCAAGTTTCATTTTGTTATGCTGCTTCTGAGGAGGGATCTGAGGAGAGATTTCTAGAGTCCTCGCCAGGCCATCCCGCCTCCCATCCTCGAAACAACTGCACGGGCCAGCAAGGCAGTGTGCTCTCTGACTCTCACAGTTTAAAATTGTGGCTCTTTGTGTCAAACTTGTTCGCCACCCCTGGCTTAGACACTGAGAAGAAGGAACTAGGGCAATACTGACAATACTGGAATTTTACTGAGCTGATGTAGCAATTGGTTATTGAACACAAGATTGCTATTTTATTAAATTATTACATTTATAATTAAAGGACAATTAAATTATTGAAGTGTCATGCATATGTTGTCCAGTGGTTCCCAAACTTTTTCAGTCCACCGCCCCCTTGGTGCTACAAACTCATTCTCAATGCTCCCCACAGGAGCGGGATTCAAATTCCTGTGGGAGAGGCCTAATTTGAGGGTGTGGTTTGCTGGTCACGTGACTGCTTGCTGGTCACGTGACTGGGTGGGTATGGTTTGGTAACTGGCAAACCACATACAAGTGGTCCTCACTTAATGACCGGTTGCTTAGCAAGTGTTCTAATTTATGACTGGCCTTCCCAGAACTATTTGACCTGTTTTTGGAGTTTTGGCACACACACACACACACACACACACACTCCCTTCTAACCCTGCTGGAACAGGTCATTGGACTAGAATCGGCAAAGCATCTCTGATTAGATTCCAGAAGTAAATAGAATCTAATCAGAGGTGCTTTGCCGGTTCTTGTTGGTTTGTTTTATTTGTATTTTATTTTATGTTGCTGAATTGTATTGACATGTGTGTCCCTTCTTGTGCACAGCCCAGAAGCTTTTGTGATTCTTTGCAGCAAAAATTACCAACCTCTGGCTTTGCTCTACTTTTCAAACGTGCTGCCACTGCTGTGTTCTAGGTGTTGGCCCCGCAGCTCCACCCCATTGAGCCTGCTGCACTGGAGGGACCTGCCCAAGCAAGTCCGAGCGGAGCGGTGCACCAAATCAATGGGGTGAGCCTGGGAGAGGGAAAGAAAGAGAGGGAAAAGAAAGAGAGAAAGAGACAAGGAAGAAAAGAAAGAGAAAAAGGAAAGAAAGAAAAAGGGACAAAGAAAGGGGGGATGGAGGGATGGAGGGAGAGGGGGGAGAGAGAGAGAGACCTGATGCATCAGATTGAAATGAGGCCTAGTTTAGAGGCCCTTTTCTTTCTTTTAGCATCTTTGCCAGCACATTGAAACATCTTTGGCTTCTATTAATTAAAAGTTTTGTGGATGAAACATGGCCATATCAGGAAGCTCTCACATTTTGTTGAGGCTTTAAACAGGATCCATTGGACCAGACCTCCACCCTAAAATTACTTTTCCCCAATGTATTAGTGCCAATTTTGAAGAAGGCAAAACCAAAATGTACTGAACAAATTACAAGAACACACACACACACACACACACACACACACACCTCCTGCTGGATAATTGACTAATAGATATCTCATTATATTTCTCCTTCCCTCCCTCCCTTCCCTTCCTCCATCCTCTCTTCTATCCTCTTTCTTGTTCTGTTTCTCTTTCTCCTCTTCTTCTCTCTTTCCTTTCCCCAACTCTGGGGCCAGGCCCAGGCATTTTTTTGCACAGGTCCCTGCTGCCTCTTGCACCCTCCTGCTGGCCACGCACATTAGAGAGAGCATCTGTTTTTCTTTTCATATGCTTTTCTATTTTGGGTTCATTGCTGCTTTTGCCTCACATCAGGTTTTTTCAGCATTTTTCCACTCCACTGCTGCCTCTTAGCATCCTCCTGCTGGCCATCTTGCCTCTAGCACCCCCCATCCAATCACTTCAGGGGGTACCACCCACTTTGGGAACCACTATGCTAAACCAAAATCTAACAGATCACTATTACCAAGCAGGAGCCACCTACACATACTTTACATATTGAACTACATGATATCCAGTACTCTATATAATATCAGTGTTCTATCCCAAATGTGTATATGAACCCACACTTGCCAAATGTCCTGGTATCTGGGATAGATGGTTATTTAAGGGGGGGGGAGGTACAGTCCTCCTTTCTAGAAAAATTAACCCTTGAAAATTCCATTTTGTTCCACCTCAATGGGACAAGAGGCAGAGAGGATGTTTGCCAGTTCTCTTAGCAGCACAGAGGCAGGCTGGCCCCTGGGCTGGATACTCCTGCCTGCCTTGTTTGGAGTGTGAGAGAATATTCAAATGAGTCATGCCCAGCTGGTTTGGCCTGCTGGGTTCATGGCACAGGCATGTGACAATTGCTGTAGGAACTCTCTGGTCATGAGACTCCTTGAAACAGTTGCAGAAGAATGATATATACCAATACCAATAGCTCTTAGATTTAATTTACCTTTCCACAGCACTCTCTGGATGGTTTACAATGTCAACATATTGCTGGCAAGAATCTGGGTCCTCATTTTACTGACCTCAGAAGGATGGAAGATTGAGTCAACCTTGAAACCCTCCTGATCAAACTCCAGACTATGGGCAGAGTTTGCCTGCAATATGTGTGTGTGTGTTTGCGTGTGTGTGTATGTATATGTATATGTGTGTGTATGTTTTATATATGTGTGTGTATATATATGTTTTATATATGTGTGTATATATATAAAACAGAAATTGCTGGCCATGAGACATTTGGCAGGTGCATCTTGTATAGTCAAAAAAGTCAAGATGACCACAGCTACGTTTGGAGCTCTGCAATGTGCACACATACCTGGAAAAAAACCTCTGGCAAAGCTATTGCACAAAGGCTGCCATTTTGACTTTTTTTAAAACCATACCTTGAGATGTCATGTGCTTGTGACTTCTCAGTCTTATGGTGGGATTTATGAGTCCTTGGTACTGTTAAGATTGGCTAAATATACAGAAGTGCCAAATATGTAAAGCTCCTGAGTTCTGAAGAACCATGAATTCCATGGACAGAGACAAGTGACTGACTGAGTCCCGGTTAATTTTCATTCATGAATTGGATTCATTATTTTGACACAAAATGCAAGATTATGCTTTCGGCTCTTAAATGCTGCTTCAGCCCCAATTAATGTTTGTTTTTCAATGATTTAGGCCTTTAGAGATAAAATGAGAGCTGGGGAGAAGTCCACAGACAACACTGTGGCACTTTGCAACAACCATGTCCCCTTTTCTGATCCTGATAGGTTGACAGGCTTTTATTTATATGTATATATGTATGTATGTTTCATATTTTTAGGCTATCCTATATGTTATGATAGGAAAGAAAAAAAGAAATGCCTTAATTTGTGAAAGACAAAATGATGCCCTACAGTTGTGTATGCTTTGAAACGTCTTGGGAGTGTTTTTGATGTCAAGCTGACCCAGGGAATTAAGGGAATTCCTTAAAACTTTGTCTCTGAACCTTGGCAACTTCAAAACGGATGGACTTCGACTCCCAGAATTCCCCAGCTATCATGTTCTGGGAGTTGCTGTCCACACATTAAAGTTATCAAGGTTGACAAACACCTTAAAGCATTCCTTCCCAGTCATTTTTGAATCTTTACCGTTAATAGCTCCAAGCAACAAAGCTATTGGCAACGAATTGCAACAACGAATTGAGGATTAGAGTGTAATTCAAAAACATCTGGAAAACACCTTGTTACAAATGGAGTAGGTTTACTGAAGTTTAATTCTGATAAATGTGCAGAGAGGCGCCCTGAATATTTTACTCCGTAAGAAAAAAAAGGATCCTTTTTCATATTAATATCAAAATAATGCCTAACTTTTTAAAGCTGAGTTAGTATAATACAGCCCAGCTGTACTAACTTGAATTTAACCAGTTTTCCAAGTAAAAATAGATAACCACCTTTCTCACAGTGTTTTTAAAATTTTAAAACAGGTAGCTTTTGTTTTCCATTTTTTGAGCCTAGGCAAAGGACCTGGACTTTGCCTCTTCACCCGTTCCTTTTTCCTCCCTCAATTTACTCCACCCCTTACACAGAACGTCTATATGGAGATTCTCACACACACACACTCTTCAACACTTCACGCGCGGACTTCATTGCACCTCTGTCGCTTTCTAGCCCCACGTTCTCGAGACTGCCTCCAATAACGCACTTCCTTTGCAGGCCCTACGCTTCTGGCCACACGTTTGCCTTTTTTTTCTCCCCTTTCCTTCCCAAGATGAATTAAGGGCTCCGTTTTCTTTCATTTGATGCAACGGAACTTCGAAAGGAGAACCGCAACAGAAACCGGCTCGCAAAAGTTAGTGAGAAAGGACAACGGCAATCTCCAGAAGGAAGAGAGGAAACCTCCAAGCCGTTAGGGGGCAGTGTAGCTTTCGGAATGGAAAAAAGAGAGAGGGCGGAACTTTTCTGCCCTCGCCGCTTTACGGCGTGCGGGGCCGTGGGTGAGCTCAGGTGGCTGAAAAAGGCAGAGCGTCCGCACGGTAGTTCCCGCGGTTGCTAGCACGATGTTAGTATTTATTATCAAACCCGCGTTCGGCGTTAATGTTGGTTGGGCCGGGATGTGGGTCTGGTAAGGGGGCGTCCTCGGCTGAAACTCTCGCCAGGGAGAGGCAGGGCAGTTCAAACGGAATCCTCTCTCATCTGCCGGACGGGAGATCGGGAAAGCATCGAGTGTTGGGATATATACACATTTTGGAGAGAAAGCAGGAATCGAGGGGTTGGGCGGGGGGCGTGCTAATAGGTTTGGCTGACCGCTTCTTGATTCTTCTTTCTCCTGCTCCAGAAGAGGAGTTGGTTGGCCTGTGCCCATAAAAGGGCATGAATCTGTGAAGCGGGGGGAGCGCTAGGGTTGAATGGTGGGTCCAGTTTAAGCGCTTAAGGATAAAAGGCAAAGAGAGGGATGCTCAAAAGCTATTAAACTCCCCTTTACCTTTTGCACCCAGGAAGGAGACGAAACGAGGAGGGGAGTTCGGGAGGTGAAACCTAGAAGTCAACTTCCAAACGAAGCCCCTAGTTAAGCGCAACGCAATGCAGGGAGTTTCCCACATTTCCTCCTATCGCCTTGTATGGTTTGGAGAGGACCATTTGCAGCCCGGTGGCTGGTTCTTTGCTGACACCTCGCGTCGTTTAATGGAAAAAATCGTGGCTGCCTTTCTTTAGGGCTTCTGGGGAAATGCCAAAGAGGCCCGGGTGACTCCGCTGGCAAAAGCGAGGGGTGATTTATTGGAAGAAAGCCCCGAACTTGGATGGGTGGTGCAAGGCACTTTCTCTGACTATCCTCGGATAGTAGAGGCAGTGCCCTGGACTAGAAGATTAAGGTGTTTCAGGGGTGGTTTTCCTCATGGAATTGAAAAATAATACCCTAGTTGCTTGCATCCACATATATGAGGGGTGTAGAGCTCACTGTGTTACTGTACTGTTGGCCCTTTGAGGTAGTCCAGATTAGGAAAGTAACCTCCTGAATACCAGTTTTATTATAGGTTTTATTATAGGTTGCTGTAACACGTTTAGAAGTGCTTCCCCATCCTCCTGCCTTTATTGGGGAAGAGGGGGAGAAGCAATTCTGAAACACTTTCTCAAATAACTCATCACTAACAGTCCACAACCTGGTTGAATTTCAACAATTCAACATCTGTATCCAGATCTGTAATAGGTCTGGGATTCATTAGGTTGGGGAAGACTGATATAAATGAGTAAGCGTATTTTATGCTTCTGGCAGATTTCACCAGCCAGTCCCCCTTGGAAATGGAGAAAGGGATTTTAATGTTCAAGTTTAAATCCAGTGATGTATATGTGATAGTTTAATCAAATCTGTGTATTTTAAATATGTATGTTTTATGTAAAATACATATTTGGAAGTCCCTCTGGGTGGCACTTACTTATCAGTAGGGGTGTATATGAATTTGCTGTAACTGCCTTTGTTTCCAGTGGACTGGAGTTTGGGTTCACTTTCGTTCAGTTGTAGTCTCTATATTTTCCTTCTAACAATAAGATGACATGGTTCTAGAAGGGTTAGAGTTTTGTAACCTGAATATTTTCTATGTCTTCAATATGAATATGATTGCACATTCAGGAAATCAGGGACTGGAAAAGAACCATGCCTAAGTCATATTTTTAGTTTCAGAGCAGGAAAAATGTGCCGGGTACACAGGTCATCCGCTTCAAAATGTCTTGTGCTCTGATATAAATATCTATTTTATTGTTATAGGAATAGCTTCATGGCAGTATCTACTAAATCTTTAAAAAAATCTCTCTGTTGTTCTAGCAAAATACAGGTAGTCCTTGACTCACAACACTTCATTTAATGACAGTTTGAAGTTACAATTGCACTGAAAAAAGTGACTTATGGCCGTTTTCCACAGTTACACCCTTTGTAGCATCCCCAAGATCATGGGATCAAAATTCAGATGGTTGGCACCTGTTTCATACTTACGACCACCACAGTGTCCTGGGGTCATGTGATCACCTTTTGCAATGTTCTGACAAGCAAAGTCAATGGGGAAGCCAGATTCACTTAACCACCAGGTTATTAATTTAACAACCACAGTGATTGACTTAACTGTGGCAAGAAAACTTGTAAAATGGGGCAAAACTCACTTAGCAAATTTCTCACATAGCAACTTAAATTTGAGCTCAATTGTGATTGTAAGTCGAGAACTATCTGTTCTGTTTAATTCAGAGGTGCTATGATTATCTAGGTGCTCGATTAAGCTCAAAAAGCTAAATATTTGAATGGAACCATCAGGAAATATAAGGTTGTAGACTTAAGTTGGGACAGTGAAGAAAAATTCCCAAAGACATTTATGGCAACAATAGCAATGCTTTGAAAACTATGTGGATGTGTTCACGAAAACACCATGAGCCAGACTTGAAGGACCTTTTTATTCTAAGTTTCGTTTTCTGGGTAGATCCTCCATTCTGGATAATGGACATTCCTGAATATTTGTTTCTGGGCCATGATGGCTTATGGTTCTCTCAAGGAATCTTCTCTTTCCTTACTTTTTCAGTAGTTATTATAAAGAGAAAAAGAGTGCCAATAAGTTTCAGCCTGAAGTCCAGGACCCAGCTCAGAGCACAATGGCTAAAACAACCAGGTGCCCCTTGGATAGATGTTTGTTGACTATCTGTCATACCACCTCCACTATGTGTTCTTCTGCTAATACCAGTGGATAGAATTCTTATGGGGGAAAGTTGATAGTTTCTTAATGTTGGAAAGGTAGTGTAGTTCACTCTGTGTGTGTGTGAGATAGGGAGGGAGAGAGAGAGAGAGAGAGAGGGAAAGAGAAGAACATGAACACATTAAAGAAAAAGGATAAAAATGAAGAAGGAAAGAATGGCATGTTGTGTTTGTATACAGGGATGATGTATGGAGTGTCTGAATGTGATGACTCTCTGAACTTAAAAGATCTTATATTGATGTGTGAGTTTAAGATAATCACAACCCAGTGTTCTTTCACTTTCAAGATTGTTAGCAATGGGTAAGAGATATGGGATGACACTGATGGCTTTGAAAGGTAAGCATTGAAACTGTCTTCTGACAGAAAAGTTATTTGTGCCTCTCTTGCGTGTTCATTCAGTTGGTCAACAAATATCTGGAACTGAGAGCATGCCTCAATGCCACACTGCTTTAGTCACACTAACAAAGAGATGGAGGTGACAAGGCACTATAAGCTAAGGACCCATTGTACATTCAGCATTGTTTGTGTCTACACTTTAATGATATAGTCTGACTGAATGCAGAAATTTTGGGGAGGAATTAGGGCCTGGAAAGCTGTCAATCTAGTTTGCCTGTTCAACCTGCCCTACTTTGTCAGATGTTCCACCCTAGGTAACCCTGATTGTTGTCCTTATAATAGGACCGGATGTTGCTTGTTAATGTATACTGGATGGTCATTTATTAGAGAACAGATTGTAAGAATGCTTTTGCCTATATTTGGACTTGCCAGCAAGGATAGTTTTAAAGGATTCATTTGAGAACCCCTTAGAATTTGCTGGCTGTTTTTCATTATTGAGTTGGGGAAAGGTGCCAGCCTTTGATTCTAAGGGCTGGGCAGATCAACACTTAATTTACATTTCAGATACTTCCCCTTTTACCAGTATTCAAATTAGCAGCCTCTTCTTTCTTTAAAAGAAGTAATGGACAAGAAGAGCATGTTTAGTTCCTGCTGTGCTCTTGTGAAAGCAACTCTACTAGGTGTTAATTGGCAAGCAGACATTTCTAAGGAGAAAGGTGGTGCTACCTGAAGCAAATCCCATTCCTTGAAGGTATTTGGTGCTTTTTTCCCATTTGCCCTTTTCTTATGCAATAATACTTGGACAAGGGTATTCTTGGTTTCCTTAATCAGATGTTGTAGAGGAATAGGCAGTCTAAGTCTTGGAAAGGAGGGCTGTGAGCTAAATGCTGTTGATGCCTACATTGTAAAGGAACAGGATCTATAAGGGTCACATTGTCATATCAGTTGGGTTGATTTTTGAGAGTTATAACTGAGGAAGAAGTACCTTTCCCTAAATAATGTTAAAATACAGAGGATGAGAATCTTCACCCAGTCAGGGAACCCAAGAAGAGAAATATGGTTGACTAGAACTTTAAAACCTGTTTTGCACGATTGAATGCTTTATTGCCATTTTAAAGCAAAGCAATTTGAGATCGACACCAAGCTGAAATTAGGAACAAGCTACAGATGTTGATCACTGGAAGGAGTGAAAAGAAAGCCATTGCCATGCCTGATATTTTCTCCTATCTCAATACTACTCTCTTTTTCTCTTCTCTCAATACCATTATCATAGTGTTACCTATATTTTTCTAATCTAGCTCCAGAATTCTGATAAAAATCAGTCCCATGCAGTATGCAAATAGTCTGGATTTAAGCAAGGAAGGGAACCTGATTTACTGTAGATGAGAATTGATGTGGTAGTTAGAATTCAATTTAGTGAAAAGGACAAGTTTACCTGGGATTATGCTTTGTGCTCAGTGTTCTAATCCGTATTAGGATAATTTTCAAAAACAGTTGTGGTTCTGCCATTATCGTTAGGATTATAATATATTTTGTTTCTCTTTTTTTTTTTTTGCTAAGGCAGATTTTTTAAACATGTATGTAAGGCAAGTTTCATATTTCTAAACAACACATTGCACAATTATAATAACATTGCACAATTTCAAAAGAATAATTATAGGCTCGAATCCCACCAGGCCCAAGGTTGACTCAGCCTTCCATCCTCTCAGGGTAAGTAAATTGAGGACCCAAGATTGTTGGGGGCAATAAGCTGACTTTGTAAAAATGCCGCTTAGTAATAAGCAGGCATATACAATGGAATGAAAGGTATTGCTGAGCACATTGGGTTGTATCCCAAAAATTGTAAGCCGCCCTGAGTCTTCGGAGAAGGGCGGCATATAAATCTAATTTTAAAAAAATGGGCTTCGTATTTTTGTGCCTGCTTCGGGGTAAGTGATAAAGAACACATTCTTCAAAAGATATTTGCAAGATACTTTATTGTAAGTCAGTTGGCAAGGGAACTGGCAAATTCTCAATTTCTTCCCATAATAACAACATATATTGTTATTAAAATATACTGCTGAAGATGCTTAAAAAGTTAGTTTTTGATATATGTGGGTGGTATTTTGATACAGAGGTTCATACCTGTTTGGTTTGCTAAAAAGACACCATCAGTTAGCAGTTTTATGAAAATGCTGCCTGTTACTTGCTTCCTACCATCTCTACTCTTGTCCTTTCAGATCAGGTGAAGATACTTTCAAATAAAACCCTGAACTGTACCCTAAGCAGGCACATGGGCCATTTGGGGCCAGAATGTAGACATTAAAGTGATATTGATGCTTTGCTTTGCAGCATGGCCACTCCATTTATACATTAATGTGAAAAGTCACGCCTATGGGCACAGTGACATTTGGTTCTAAGGGTACTAAGATATTGTGCAGCTAGGAAAATGAGGTACAGTTAACTAACTTGCAATAGGCAATTGTCTCACAAAATTCTATGGCCAAAGTGGCTTACAAATCACATTGTATTATGGAAAGAACATATGATGCATATCAAACAAACATCAGCATGCAAAATAATTCCGTATTTTATATCATCCTTTGTTTCTGTTGGGAGATTCAAATAGCACATTGTTGGCTCAGCCTTAAGATTTTACCCATCTTTAAGGAGGTATTATAAAGCTTTGGAGTTCTTGGTATTCTCTGATCTTGTTTGCTTCCAGACGTTTCATTACTCAACTAGGTTACATCACCTCTGCTACTAAATGTAGAGCTTGCTCCCTGTTTATATTCAGTAGCTTGTCTGTCAGTGTTGGTGTGGGTGTGGTTTTCTCCTTGGTAGTTCCTTAATTAGGGTTCTGCTTGATTGGTATTGATGCCTGCTTAGCACATGGGCATATAAGAAAGAGAACAAAAGTAGTATTCTGCCTAGAAGTATGTGAGTGGTAGATATCCGTTCTGGCCATTCTTGACTAGGCAAGATGGAGAGACAACCTCCACCGCCGCCGCCCGGAGCATCTCACGTGGGCTACATCAGGGGTTGCCAACCTTTTGGACCTCAGGGACCACCAAACTCATAACTTTAAATCCCAGGGACCACTGACCGGTTCTGTGAGCATGGCCTAATTTGTGGGTGTGGCTTGGTGGTCATGTGACTGGCTGGGCATGGCTTGTATGTAAATATTATAAATATTTATATAAATATTGATTTTTTTAAAAAAAAACTTTTACCCGAAATCAGGCAAAGCAGACAGGAAGATTGAGTTGCTCACAGAATCACAGATTCATTCAGAGATCTATCTATCTGCCATCGGCTAGCTCAGTCTGTCACATAAAATTTGCTAGCAAGCAAACTCACAAAATTAACTCACAACTCACCATGTGTGTAAATATTGAATTTTTTTTATAAAAAAAGAGCAACTTTCACCCAAAACCAGGCAAAGCAGGCAGGCAGATTGAGTTGCTCACAGAATCATTCAGTGATCTATCTGCCATTGGCTACCTGAGTCTGTCACATAAAATTTGCTTGCTGCGAGTCTGCACTGAATAATAGAACCTTCAGTCCTAAGGAAGTTTCGGCTGTGCTTAAAAGCAGAGCCAAAGATCTAAAGACTAGCTAGAAAGCAAGAAATCCAACCATTTCCTGCTTCCTAGCTAATCTAAATCTCCCAGCACAGCAGAACAGCTGATGGTCGAAAACAGGAAAAATAGCAATTTAGCAGGCAAATTTGCCCGGTAAGGGGTGAGTGGGCCATGTGGGCGGCACAGCCTTGTGTTTCTGCACAGCCTGGATTAATTGCTTTGGGGGGGGGGTGCTCTGGGGTGAGATTTCTCTGCAGCCCACCAAAATTTTCTTGCGGCCCACCGGTTGGCAACCGCTGGGCTAGGTAGCATCTCAGATGGAGTGGTAGTGCTGGCTGAGTGTCTGGTGGCTACTTCTGCTGATCACTAGCTGCCAGCAGTTTGGCAGTTTGGGTCTCACTGGCTCAAGGTTGACTCAGCTCTCTATTCTTGTTGCCGTTAAAATGGGAACCCAGGTTGTTGGGGACAATATGCTGGCTCCGTAAACTGCTTAGAGAGGCCTGTAAAGCACTGTGAAGTGGTATATAAGTCTAAGTGCTAAGTGGTAAGTGCTATAAGGATCTGGATGGGGAGGGACTGACCTTGAATCAATCCTGGGAAGTGGAGTGTCTGTGGGTTTTTGATCCCCCAGGACCAGATGATTCTTCATCTTTCATTCTGGATGGGGTGATACTTTTCTGCACTGAACTGGAGCACAATTCTGGAGTCCTCCTGGACTCACAGCTCCTGATGGAGGAGCAGGTGGCAGTTGTGGTAAGGGGGGACTTTGCCTAGATTTGTCTGGTGCACCAATTGTGTCCTTTCCTGGACCAGGAGGCCTTGCTTATGGTCATTTATGCCTTGGTCACCTCCCATTTGGAATACTGCAGTTCACTTCCACATGGTGCTGCCCTTGAATACCAGCCAGAAACTTGGTCTAGAATGCAGCACCGTACACAGTAAGGAGACCTCTATGTAGGCCTATGTAACACCTCTGTTGCACGAGCTGCACTGGCTTCCAGTTTCTTTCTGGTGCAGTTCAAGGTGCTGGTCATCACCTTTAGACATTTACATCATAGGGACAGAGATGCAGGACCACCTTTCCCTAAGAACATCTACCTGTCCTACCAGGTCAGATAGAATGGGCATATTCTCAATCCCTTCCCATAAAATTGTCACCTGATGAGAGCTAGGAAATGTTCCTTTTCCATGGCAGCCCTGCCCTGTGGAGCACTTTTCCCCCTCAGGTTTGGCAGGCCTGTATCTTTTTAGTTTTCTGTAAGGCTTTAAAGACCCAGCATTTCTCCCCAAAATTGGGAGATTGGATGATGGCACATGATCACAGAGATGTGTCATGTTATTAACAACTGCATTGTTATTTTAATGTTTTATGTTTTGATTGAATGCTAACATTTTGCAAACAATTGTATGTGTCTTTTGATTTTTAATGGGGAGTTGCCCAGAGTTCTTGAGAGATGGACAGCTATATAAATGTTGTAAATAAAACAAATGGGTTAGAGGGATTGAGTTCTTTTAAATAAGCTCCCTTATTCTTTGTTGCTGATATATAATGGGGAAGCCCCCAATACCTCCGCAAGTAGACCAAGTGTACAGAGTGATGCTCTCTTTTCAAATCCTCAAGCCAAAATGCCTCCCTTCAACAAAATTGTGTCCTGGTCCATATTCATATTTGATTCACGTATGTGCAACTCACTCTGTGGTCTAACTGGAAACATCAGTACTTCATCTGTGACTGGTTATGAGAATGTTTCAACATACTGCAATTTGCCACATCCATGGCTTCTGGGAGACATTGGAGGAAGTATTGCGTTGTGCTCTGGAGAAACATTCAAACAGTCCCACAATTTCCTTGAGCTGTTCTTTCCAGAGCTCAAATGATCACGTAAGATTGTTCTAGTAGACTAATACTACATGTTCTTGCCAAACAATGGTAGGAGACTGCCACTAATTCCACACTATTGTGACAACATGAGAGCTGCAAGCAACTCTGCCTGCCCTAGTTACCTAGACGTGATTAGGCTATTGTGATGGAATGTGCACTCACAGCATCAGAGGCGGAGTATTTTGTTAATTTAGAGCCTTCCCACAGAAGCCTGGATTAAGAGACTGCTTCGTCCTGAGCTAGTCTAAATTCACCCTAGAATCTCTCAGGATATATCTAATAGGAGAGAAGGTTATATGGTAGTTCGGTAAGTTTCTGTCCATTAGGTGCAAGCAAATAAAGGATTGAACTCGACTGGATTTCATTGTTTCATCTCAGGGCTTGGGCCTTATGGTTATGGCAGGCAGAAATGAGAGGCATAATGAAGAAATGAGCTGTGGTGGTGCAGTGGTTAGACTGCAGTACTTCAGGCTACTTCTGGCTGCCTGTGATTTGGCAGTTCAGATCTCTCCAGGCTCAAGGTTGACTCAGCCTTCCATCCTTCCGAGGGGGGTAAAATGAGGACCCAAATTATTGGAGGCAATATGCTACTCTGTAAACCGCTGAGAGAGGGCTGTAAAGCACTGTGAAGCGGTATATAAGTCTTTTTGCTATTGCTATAATAAGAGCCATATTTAGCTGTTATTTCCTGGTGAGCACCAGAGATGTGAAGTCATTATGACATTATCCATTGGTGATGTCATATTACAGCATCTTAAATGCAAGGGTGCTTCCTTTATAAAATTTAACTAGTCACCTAGACTGTTGAGAGAAGATAAAAGAGCAACTTGGACTTGGATTTTCCTTTCAAGTAGATTGCTTTTTTACATATAGATTGTGTGTGGCCTATAAGCAGGTGATCCAGGTATTTCAGCAAAGGTTTTACAGAGAGAGTAATATATTTTTGAAAAATAATGCTTGTGAGGTAAAGAGGAAACCTACAATCAGTTCCTCTTTTTGTTAAAGGTTTAAGAACAATAGATTTTATATATTATTTCCAACGGGGAGAGTGAATTACCAGACTGTTTTCTCTTAATCTCATGCAACTATATACAATCTATTGCATTTGCGTAGCTTATTCATGGTGGCATTCCATACAGACATTCTGCTTATTGGTTAACATATGGTAATTTATATTTGGACGGTAAAGAAAATGCAAAGAAAGTTTCAAAGTAGCAGCTTGTGGGAGTTTGTCTGTTTTCTACTTGAATGCCTATCATTTTTAGTTATCAGGCCCATGAATGGAAGCTGTACTCCAACCCCCCCTGAAACTACTGGAGCAGGTTGGAGAAATTGCTGGGATAATAGAACGGTGGTGGCGAAAATAATGTTTATTTCGATGTGCAGTATGTGGCGATTAAATGGATTTCTGCATTAGGTCCTTTGTTGTTGTTTGGGCGTATTTCAGAGGACTCTAACTTGGGCTTAACCTAGGCAAATCAAAGCAAAGAACTGCTGAAGTTTCCCTGTAATGTCACTGAGATGATTAACTATCTGGGAAGTATGCATTGCAAGCACATTTCATTGTGTTTGTGCTTTCAGGAGTGCACCAAACTCTTTCTCTCTCGCTTGTGAGAGACGGTGAGAAGAATGGGTTCTGTTTCAGAGATGCTCACAGCAGTCCCCCTTCACAAGAGGCCTGATCTCCTGGAGGCCTGTGCTGACCTCATCAACGAAGAGTGGAAACGGAGCCGGACTTCCCGTATCCACTCCCTGCAAAAATCTAGTGACAACTTTCCCATGTGCCTGGTACTGATCAGAACTATGAGGCTGACGGAGGAAACTGCAGAAGGGAAGACGTCCAATACCCAGTGCCAACTTCTGGGACATGCCAGGTTATCCCGTGTGATTGGCCAACGTAACAGTTTATTTGTGGAGACCGTGGTGGTTGCCAAGGCCCTCCGTGGAAAGGGCTATGGCAGGAAGCTGATGGAAGCTGTTGAGAACTTTGCCAGAGCCCATGGCTACCAGCATCTGTATCTCACCACACATGACAAACAACATTTTTATGCCCACCTGGGCTATAGCTTGACCAAGCCTGTCCAGTGGGCTGGATTCATCAGTTCTCTGGTACCTATGGAATTTTTGGAGAACTTCTCTACCCCTCAACCTAAGATGGAGGTTCCTGCACCATCTGGGAAGCATAATACAAATGCATCTTACCAAAGCAGATGTGGAGCAAACCTCCCTCCTTCACCATGTGCTGCACCTCTTTCTTCTTCTCCTTTTTGCTCAGTAGCCCCCCCTTCATTGCCTTCTCCTTGTTCTTGTCATTCAGGGACAGCTACCATTCCTCCCTGTCCTCCGTTGCCAGGTCCCCACGCATCCTCTGTCCAGTCCAATAATGGTCTGGTTCAGGCTTCACCATCAGCCTCCCCATTTGCCTCTGCTGCCCCAACTCTTCTACCCTCTCCTCCCCCCCCTCCCCCCCTTCCACTTCCAGTGCCTCCACCAAGAGGCTTTTTACTAGCCCAGCCAAGCTCCAGTAAACCTGCCTCTTCCAGGGTTTTGGAGAATACATCTGAAGAACAGACGCTTTTAGAAACACCTTATCGGGATCTGAAAGGGCAGCCCATATTCTGGATGAAGAAGGATATCTGATTTTTTCCGTCGTGTGGCTGTACAATAAAGATGAAATAAATGAATGGGGAAAAAAGCCTTTCTTGTTTGAAAAGAGCCTGGCTTTGTGAGGCAAAAGATCGCCATTTAAAATGAATAAACAACTTACTTGGTTTTCTGTTGTTCTTCCTTATCAGGTTCTTTTTCATTGAAAGTTAAAGATACTAAGACTATATGTTAGATACACTTTGAAGGCCAGCATTTGATTCTCATTGAATTTCAGTAATTTATTGCCAAAGATGTGTTTCTGGGGCTATACTGAACTGCCCTGTAATGCTTCCCTTCTCCTGTATTGCATATCCCAATAATCAAAGCACCTTCAAAACTACGCAAGTTGTCCCTGCTGACTCTGCAGGGAGCATTCAAACAAACATGCATTTGCAAGTCTCTGGTGCTGATGCATAAAGAGAATAGCTTTGCCATCCCCTCTGCTAGAAATTATTCCATTATAATACATGATTTAACTATGGTTTATTGAATAAATGTGAGTTGATTTGGTTTATCAAACTTGCGAAATGATAAAGCTAGATGTACAGCCAATAGCAGTCAGCTTCTCATAACTCAACCATTTCAAACTCAAGGCTATACTCATTTACATGTACTACAGCTGTGCCATTCTGATGAACTCTGGGCGGTATACAAGACCAGAAAAAAGAATCCATAAGAACGAAACCTAAATACATACATATTTATCTAATATTTGACTTCGATGGATGAATCATTGCCTTCATGTGAATTGAATAGAACTGAGAGACGGTGCTGCTTTGGTGGGGCAATAGTGGAGCAAGCTTGCTTCTTCATAAATTTGTCCCATTCTTAACTTGGACCTCACGAATGGCATCTGCAACAAAAGCTCTTTCCCATTAGCCATTGTGCACTTATAAAGTGATTGTGTTTAAAGTTTGGTTTGAGGAAAAAAACAACTCTTTAATTATATTGACTGCCAGGACTTCTAATCCCCACAATCTGGAATTATGGGTTAGTTGTATGGGTTGCTTGTTACAAATAAAGTTTATGTCAAATTACAATAAGCTAGCAAAGTTATCATGGAACATCCATTTGTATACCTTTTTTTATAAAAAATAATACAGTTCTGTCAAAGCTGATCTGAACACTTTTAAAATGAAGACGTAACTTTTCATTTTTGGATTCTTAGTTTCTTTTAGTCTCTAATTGGTTAATATTCCATCTGAGTTATTGCCTCCATTGCTTGACAACTAACCTCTACTAGATGCATGTTGAAGGTGATAGGTTCATATTGGCTCCCTGGTGAATCCACCTGCAAGATCATTGCATATTTTGCAGCCAAGTGTTAGATATATTCAGACAGTTTGTGGATGTAAGTAATTTAAATACATGAAGTAATGCGATACTTCTATTACAGTATTAAGACTTAACACTTGGCTTGCAATTCCAAATTTTTTAAATTGCTTTTTGAAAACGAAGAGGACAAGCCTCGTCAGGAATTTGTTCAGGAAGCAGCAATGTTGATACATCTGTAAAGGAACTATTAAAGAAAACAGCAGGCATGTGCAATTTTTTGAGGGATGTATAGGAAATGGTATTATTTCTTCATTGAATGTTGTACATTAATATTTCTTAATACCTGGAATGGAAAATTTCCCTTTCATACTAAAAGCTACACAGGTGACATTGCACATACAGAATACCAGGTATCTGCTACTTAATTGGCAGACATCTATTGCATGCAACTCTTTGGTCTAAAGCAGTATTTCTCATCTTTGCCAGCTTTAAAACGTGTGGGCTTCAACTCCCAGAATCTCCCAGCCAGTATGCTGGCTAGGAAAGCCTGAGAGCTCAAATCCATGTGTCTTAAAATTGCCAAAGAATTGGTCTAAAGAAATATTTTCATTTTAAATAGGAAAGTCATCGTTCTCAACCTATGACCACAACTGAATCCCAAATTTTGAGCCCAAAATTGAAACAGTTGCCACGCTTCTGAATTTTGACCATGTGACCATGGGAATGCTGCAACGGTCATAGGAAAAATGGTCATAAATCACTTTTTTCAGTGCCATAACCAACAGTCACAAAATGAACGGTTATAAGTTGAGGACTACCTATAATTTTTCCAGTATAATGCTTGGAATGGCAAAAGTTGCTGGCTTCCTATTCTATGGAAAGGACTAGAAGTTTCTTCCTCACAGATCCAAGTGCTTTCCTCCATGCCTCAGCTAGAAGACCAACTGGCCATCCATTCGCTGCCATCTTTGACAGCCCTAATTGTTATCTGCTCTGGCCTTTAGCTGGAGAATGCACTTCCCATTTTCAATGCAGGGAAGCCCACCTGCCTTCTCAACACCACCAGCTGATGGAGAAATGAGTTTTCAGTCTTGGTAGTGCTGATTTCCGAAAGGTGCTTTTTCAAAAGGCAACTGGACTTTCTTGATTTTCTTTGAAGACGTTTCACTGCTCATCCAAGATTCTCAGGTGAGAAGTGAAATGTCTTCAAAGAAAAACAAGAAATTCTTGGATCAGTTGCCTCTTGAAAAAGCACCTTTGGGACAACTATGCCCTGGATGACTAAGACTCTCCATAGACATGTATTTTGTGATGATTTTTGCTCATTAGCAGGTTGATGCCTGACAACATCCACAAGCTCAGCCATTGATCAGAATTCACACACCGTTTCAGAGAGGCACCTCTCCCATTTTGGGGGAAACCTCCATCAGCTGCCTGACTGAGTGACAGTAATAACAGATGACTAATAGCTGATAGTGATAACAGGAAGAGGGGGCCTTTGATCTGTGACGTTTTCAAGCCAGCCCTGATACAGATCTGATTTAGCTCTCCTAGCTTTTAGCTTGAACAATGTTTGATAGATAGCAAGAGGCTGCTGCGTCATTAGGCACCCACCTTCTAGAAGAACACCAATTTAGCAATTATGTCCCTGACAGAAAACAGAATCATAGAGCTGGAAAGGACCTCAGAGGTCTTCTAGTCCAATACCTTGCCCAAGGCAGGAAACTTTATACCAAGAGTCTTCAAACTTGGTAAGTTTCAAGACTTGTGGACTTCAACTCCCAGAATTCCTGAGCTAACATGACTGGAGGAGGAATTCTGGGAGTTGAAGCCCACAAGTCTTAAAGCTGTCAAGCTTGAAGACTCCTGCCTTATACCATCCCAGTGAGATCTTATACCATCCTGGTCAAATGCTTGCCCAGTTTGCTTTTTAAAAAGCTCCAGTGATGGAGTATCCACAACTCCAGGAGGCATGCTATTCCACTGATTAATTGTTCTCACTGTCAGAAAATTCCTCTTCACCTCTAGTTTGGATCTCTCTTTAACAAGCTTCCACCCACTACAAGTAATCCTTGAGTTATGACCTCAATTGAGCCCAAAATTTCTGTTGCTAAGTGAGACATTTGTTAAATTTGACTGACTTTATGCCCTTTCTTACCACAGTTTTCAAGTAAATCACTGCAATTGTTAAATTAGTAACATGGTGGTTAAGTGAATCTGGCTTCCCCGTTGACTTTGCTCACCAGAAGACTGCCAACAATGATCACATGACCCTGGGACACTGCAACCGTCATAAATATGAGTCAGTTGCCAAGCATCTGAATTTTGATCATGCAACCATGGAGATGGCGCAACGGTTCTAAGTGTGAAAAACGGTCATAAGTCACTTTTTTTCAGTGCCTTTATAATTTTGAATAGTTACTAAACAAAACTGTTGGAAGTCGAGGGTTACCTGGGTTTCTTGTCCTGCCTCTAGTGCTTTGGAAAATGTCAATCCCCTTTTCTGGAATAGCCCCTCAAGTACTGAAAGACAGTTATCGTGTCCCCCCTAATTCTTCTCTTCCATCAGCTTGACATACCTTGATCCATCAATCGTTCATCATATGATTTAGCCACCCGGCCCTTTATCATCTTTGATGCTCTCCTCTGTACATGCAGTGCATAATGCACTATGAAGTGGCAGAGAGAATGAGATCTTTTCTACTTCACCCTGTATCTCCACTTCTCCCCACCGTGGTTAGGGTGCTATCATTTCGCTGGTCCATGTCTCTAAGTCAGAAATTGGGTAAAGTTCCATTTTGGAAGAATCAGACTTGCTGACCTAAGCATAATGGTCTTGCAGGAGAGAGCCAAGAGACAGAAGAGTGGCGTGGCATGGCGTGGTCATTCAAAGAGCAGGCAGGAGTGTGGAATCAAAAGTACATTCCATTCATATTTTCTTCAGAGACTGATTAGATGACTGAAGCTTCTGCCGGTAGTTGGAGAGCATGATTGATGACTCTTGGCTATGGATGTGTTTCGTTGGACCCCTGGGGGGAAAAGCAGGGTCAAGGGTGACAGTGAATTACATATCTCAGAGTTGGCTATGCCTAGGCAAATGCCAGAATGTTAACTTCTAATAAATCCTCTTTAGTTTTGGGAGTGTGACTCAAGGCTCATGATTTAATTGGAGTAACTGCCAGAATCCTGACCATTAACTTGGATAACATGATCAGGCCAGCAAGTGCCAGGCTGATACCATCCCCTGGTGATCACCTGCAAGTGCCATTGACAAAATGTTGCGGAAGGATATCAAAAACTGCTGTTGCTTGGTGGCTACTGAAGGGAGAGAACACAGATACCGGAACATCTAAAGACTTCACAATGCCTCAACTATGGGTTGGAGTCAAGAGGAAGCAAGATTACAGGAACACGCTGTTGTTAACTGCAAGTGGGATAAGACGCAACAAGTGTGGCTTGGAGAATTATCTGTATCTTATGTTGCTTCCTTTTTGAGCAAATGGAAAGTTGTCATAAAAAGTTCCTTAAACGCAAATCACATCACAGGTAATTCCCCCCCTTTATACACAGCATAAATATTTGTCTCCATATGAGCATGGACTGAACCCGGAATGCTCCACTCAGCTACCCTGGAGCATAGATAGTACTTGAAAAAGAAAGTCAGAACAATATAGACTGTTGTTGCAGGAAGTAAAAAATACCTGGGTTACTTCTGAAATAAAGCATGGGACAGAAAATCATTTCCCATTGTTGCACTGTTTTATTAAAGGATAGCCAGGCAGTGATGCTTTATGAATTATTCCTATTCATAGTGCTTTCTTTCAGATTCATATAAAACTGGTGTTTTACTTGCTTTCAAGGTAAGTTTATCTGAGTTTTTTTAAGCAGTTGAAAAGAGTCCTCATTAATTTAAAAAAACCTTAGTACTGCAGTATAAAAGTTGGCATTGCCTTCAACATATAGAACCTCAGGTTTGATACAGTTATTCTCAATCTGGTGCCCTTCCCATCCAAATTACTACTAGTACATGCTTTTCTAGCAACATGCTTTTCCTCCTTTACACACACACAGGTTGGTGAGAAGAGAAGGAGAATAAATAGAGAATAAATAGAAGAAGCCATGATTTGAATTTATTTCCTATTGCATCTTAAAATTTTGTGAGCTGAGTTATTGTAGATGAAAATATGAAAAGGACTCTTTAACTGTCATCCCACTAAGCATGGTAGATTTGCTTCTATGAAACATTTGCTATACTGCTGTTGGAAGAAATATCCTTTGGGTTCAGTTCCAAGTGGGGAAAAAGACACTGGAAACATGGAGGCTGTTTGAAAGGTTTAATGGTGGACAGGACCACATGGCCTGGAGCTGCAGAGTGAAAAGGAAGGATGTTCACATGCTTCAAGGTGAAGGAAGAGATCAAGAAGGGCTGGCCAAGATGCTGAGAGACGCGTATATACCTTCTGTTGGGCCCTACCTTAGTGTTTCCTGTTCCTGTGCAAGAAATGTATCCCATTGGCTGTCAGACTCCCAGGGGCGGGGGTCTTAGCTAACTTTGTAGGCTTTCCTGAGTTCCAGGCTTGGTTGACCCTTGCTGGATGATGATGATGATGATGCACTGAAAGGGCTCTTGGGCAATTGCTATACCTTTACCTGGAGATCTTTGTTATGTAAAGTATTCTGGCCCAGGCCTTAATGGCCCACCCATTAACAAAGGTGGGGGTGCGCTTCTGCCTCTCTGAGTTTCTGCTTTACTCTTTTTAGGGGAAATATTCTGCCTTTTAATATTTCCCAGGATATTTCATATTTCTAGGAGAGGGGTGGGTGCTAACTTCCTACACTGCCCAGCGGTTAGTGCTGTTTTATTTCTAGTGGCAACTTGGCTTTTACGGTTTTACCTGTAATCGCATGTAAAAAAGTGCTTTTTTCAGATTTAGCCAACAGAATTACTTAAGGACTACAATTTGCTGAACATTAGAACAGTGCAAATAATAATCTGCTCTTAAAAATTGACTTATGTAAAGGAATGCCTAAAACATATTTTCATTATTAGTTTAAACATTAGAAAATAATGTTTGTGCTTTAAAGTTCTTCAGACCTTTCCATCAGACAGAGGAGACAACCACAAATGAAAGGAGTTTCTTCAGCTTAAGTAATATTTATTAGGTGACCCACTGGATTTTGTACTTGGTCTGTGCTGAAACACCAGAGAAGGGAGTTGCAAATGGCCAAAATAAATGGTCCAAGGAAAGGAGTCTTGGGCCAAAAATTAAAGGTTATGTAGGGAGGATCTTTGCTCTCAGGTTTTTGGTGCCTGTTTTTTATAAGAAGTTGGTAAAGCCAAAGGGCAGGGGGAGGATGAAAAGTGGGGTTGCCGAAATTACCATTTGCATTTAAAAACAGTCCTAAACTGAAATGTGAAAAGAGGTAGGAGGCATTTGCATTAGGTACTGCAGGTGCTGGGATGATGTCAGGACATTCTAGATTTGTCAGGTGAAAAGAACAATGGCTTAGCATATAAAAACCAAGTGTTATTCTGAATTGTCCCCCTCAGTGGAACACAAAGGTTCTTTGGCATGCAAAAGAATGGAATGGAAAAAGTGATTCATGTGATAGTATGTGTACTTAAAAGAAGTCACATGGGGATGCATGTGTGTGTGTGTGTGTGTAAGAAGTAATCAAAATGCAGCTTATACTAATTTTTTAAGGTCAATTTTTTATAGTATGAAACTCTTTATAAAGAGTAACTTCATACACTTCAGAACTTGGGTAAATAAAGCCAAAGCTTTTGCTATATAATCTCACTGTACGGCTGCCAGTTTCCCCTGAGTTTAAAAGACAGAATAGAGTTTGACAGCTCAAAAGCTATTTCCTTTGATTAGATCAAATGGTTTATTTAAGAGAATTATATGACCATCCATCTTAACCAAATAACTCTGGCCATCTAACAAAACTGGTACTTAAATAACAATGTAAAAACCATAAGGCAGCACTTAATTAAAAATGCCCAAATCTGACATCCTGGCCCCAGCACGTAGGAAAAAAACTGGTCCTCAGATTTTGTGGAAAGTCAACAGAGTCGACCCTCCCGACCCCAGACTGAAGGGGGGGGCTGTTCCAAAAGGCATCTGTCACTGATCATAAGATATGCCTCCTCAGTACCATTAAATAATGCTATACATGAAAAGGAACTAAAACATGCCCACTCTGCTGGATCATGTTGCATTGAGGTTACTGGGCATACCGTGAACCAATGGCATCTTTTGAATGATTTTATTTATCAATGTATTTATTTGTGACCTGTTTTTATTATTTTTATAAATAACTCAAGGTGAGGAACATACCTATACCCCTTCTCCCTCCTATTTTCCCCACAACAAGCCTGTGAGGTGGATTGGGCTGAGAGGCAGTGACTGTCCAAAAGCCACGCAGTTGGCTTTCATGCCTAAGACAGGATTAGAACTCATGATCTGCTGGTTTTTAGCCTGGGTGCTTTAACCACTAGACTTTTTCGAGGGCAGCCTGTAGTTGCAACTGTTACTTCTGAGGAATTTAGTGACGTAATTTTGATTTCTCCTTCATATTAAGAAAAATCTAGATGCTTGGTTTGCACTCTTGTTTAATGAATAAAGGAGAAGGTGGGTGGCCAAACTTCACATGGTTTCAAAACTTTACTCACTGTGAAAATTCCAGACATTCAATTCCCATGCCAGAATCATTTGCCAGCCAATCAAGGTCAGGTCATGCAGTCTCATCATCATAGCAGGGCCATGAAATCATGGTGCCAGGTTTGATTAAAAAAACCTTGGGATTATTGTTGCTTGTTGGGAGCTTTTGCATGGAATCTATTACTGGTACTGTGGAAACTGGCTGCCCTTAGGGTATCTCTGCTGTTGTCATTAAGGAGCTCCTGGCAGCTTATAAGACATTTGGGTATTATCTTGTTCATAGGTATGCTTTTTATGTTATGCTTTTAACTCTGTTTGAGCTAATAATGCAGCTTAAAATCCCTTGATTTTATTTTTATTTACTGTTCATTTCCTCTGGGTCCAGAAGAACCAATTGCTTGGGCACTTGATCGCTGCCCTGATATTTGGCAAAACATAATTGGCCACAGAGGTGTGATCCGATCACATTGCCCTTTTGAAGAAGAAAATCTGCTAAACAAGATAACAATAATAATAATTTATTAGACTTGTATGCCACCTCTCTCCCTAAGGACTCAGGGTGGCTCACAGTATAAAACCCAATACAGTACCTTACTTAAAATCAATTAAACATTACAAGCCTAATAACAATAAAATGATTAAAATTCATTAAAATTACTCTAAAACAACCCCCCCCTCTTGGTTCAGTCCAGACCAGCCTGCTGAAAGAACCAGGTCTTCAGGTCACGGTGGAAGCAGCGGAGATCAGGGGCCAAACGAAGGCCCAAGGGGAGCTGATTCCACAGGGTGGGTGCTCCCACAGAGAAGGCCCTACCCCTGGGCAGTGCCAGCTGACAATGTCTGGCCGACGGTACCCCAAGGCGGCCCTGCCTGTGGGAGCATACAGGGCAATGGAGCGTGATGCCGGCAGGAGACGCTCCCGCAAGTACCCCGGACCCAAGCCATGTAGGGCTTTATATGTTGTTACTAATACCTTGAATCTCACCCGGAAGGCAACCAGCAACCAATGCAGGTCGCGCAGGAGGGGTGTAACATGGGAGTATCGGGACACCCCCATCACAGCCCGCACGGCCACATTCTGCACCAGCTGCAACCTCCAGGTGGTCCACAAGGGGAGTCCCATGTAGAGAGCGTTGCAGTAGTCGATTTGGGAAGTGACGAGTGCATGAGTAACTGTCCATAGGGCATCTCGGCTCAGGTAAGGGCGCAGCTGGTGAACCAGCCGCACCTGGGCAAATGCCCCCCTGGACACAGGTCCCACCTGTTCCTCCAAACTGAGCTGTGTATCCAGGAGGACGCCCAGGTTGCACGCTCTGTCCACGGCGGGCAACACCTCTCCCCCATGACCAATGATGGTATATCCTGAGTAACCCGAGATGCCGGTATGATAGAAGATGATAGTGGCCAGAATTATATTCCTGGTTGGCAGTGGTGGGATTCAAATTTTTTTTACTACCGGTTCTGTGGGCGTGGCTTAGTGGGTGTGGCAGGGGAAGGATACTGTAAAATCTCCAGTCAGAGGTGGTATTTGCTGGTTCTCTGAACTACTCAAAATTTCTGCTATCAGTTCTCCAGAACTGGTCAGAATCTGCTGAATACCACCTCTGCATGTTGGCCCAGTGCAAAAGTCTGGGGGCCCGTGGCTCAAATATAGCCTTGGTGGCTCAGGCTGTAAATGCCTGCTCTTAAGATCCAGCTGTCTACAATTACTGTAGGCTCGAATCCCACCAGGCTCAAGGTTGACTCAGCCTTCCATCCTCTCGGGGTAGGTAAATTGAGGACCCAAGATTGTTGGGGGCAATTAGCTGACCTTGTAAAAATGCCGCTTAGTAATAAGCAGGCATGTACAATGGAATGAAGGCTATTGCTGAGCGCATTGGGTTGTATCCCAAAAATTGTAAGCTGCCCTGAGTCTCCGGAGAAGGGCGGCATATAAATGTAATTTAAAAAAAAAAAATATTAAACTGCCCCACCTGTGGCAGCATAGGTTGGCTCAATTTGGACAATCAAATCCACATGTGGTGCTTGCGTTTATTGGAAGTGGGAGAGAAGAAAGGACAGAAGTCATTGGATGGATTAGGATGGGTCTTTTGCATTGCCACTACACAGGGATTGAAAGAATGTTCTTGTAGGCTTTTACAAAATATTGCCCTCATTACTGAATGCTGAATCCAATCTATTTCCAATTAGTGCTTTTCAAAATATAAAGTTTTGCATTTGGTGGCTTTGAAGTTATCTTGACTCTTGGACAAGTCTCTAAGATTTATTGGCTAGATTTTTGGAAAGGGTTTGTCCTTGCCTTCCTAGGTCAGAGAGAATGGCTGGCCCAAGGTCACCTGTGCTAGAATTCTCAGTCTCCCAGTTTCATGCTTGGTCCTTTTAACCACTTCATCAAGCTGGTTCTCAAAGATCATTTATCCTAAGCAAAATTACATTCAATGCCTCTCATTTCAGCTATTAATACAGCACATCAAAGAGGGCTTTTCAAGTGTCCTATTATTCAGAGCACAATGCTATTCTTTTTCTTGTCTTCAAGTACATTCTTTGAGCTATTTCTACCTTCCTCAAGAGAAAAGCTACTCTCTTTCTGTTCATGTTCACATAGAAGCATGGATAGATGAGAGTATACTGTATTTTACTAAAATAATCTCCATTAGCATATTTCTTATATAAAAATAGATCAAGGAAAGGCAACAAAACAGAAACAGGAACATTATCGACAAATATTACAGTATTACAGGCTTGGAGGTTGTATTGCACAATTTGAGCAGCAAGGAGAAAAGACTTATTGCTTTACCACTAACAGGAAATATTGTAAAATGGTGAGATGACTGTTGGAGTATTCCCATGATGATTAAGTTACTAATGCAGACCTCCAAAGTGTGAGCAAAATATTGTACAGATAATTAATCTTTTCGGTCTGTAATGAAGTGTGGATTTCAAGCCTGTCATTGCTGCCAGGATAATGTGTGGAAAAGAGTTTGATATTGACTTACCAACTACTTGGGAAGTTTGTATTTTTATTTGAAACCAGTTTAGTTTCATTAGAAAGTTTGTATTGGAAGAAATGCTCTGTTCTAGATTGCTCTAATATGGTGCCTTCCAAGTGAAGGAGGGGATCAATTCCCATAATTTTCCTGGCTGAGGTTTATGAGAGTTGACATCTACCCTGTTTCCCTGAAAATACGACCTACCCTAAAAGTAAGTCCTAGCTTGATTTTTACACGTTCACCCAATATAAGCCCTACCCCTCCCAAATAAGCCCTAATTAAGATCTTGCCCACTCCAGAGTGGATAGGTAAAAATTAAGCTAGGGTAGGGATGGGGGAGTGGAGCTGCCCTACTGCTTACCTTTGGACAGTTGTAGCACATACCCCGACACCTGCCTTGCCGGCCCACTTCTTCTACAGCTGGCATGGCTGGCAAGGCTTTCCTGAAGGCCTCTGTAGCTGATAACAAAGCTCTGGATCAGTCCGGAGCTCTGTTACCAGCTGCAGAGGCCTTCAGGAAAGCCTTTCCAGCCACAGAAGAAGAAGTTCCTGAAGGCCTCTGACAGCGAAAAGGAGCTGGGAGCAATACATGTAAGTGAGGTTAATCAGTGAGTGACATCCCCTGAAAATAAGACCTGGTGCCTTTTTTGGTGGCAAAAAAATGTAAGACAGGGTCTTATTTTGGGGGAAACACGGTATTTGACAGCAGAATGGGAAAATTGCATTTTATCTTATCTTGGTTTCTTTCAATGTGGGAGAAGTCAAATGCAAACTAGGCTTTTAAAATTGTAGAAAGAGGTTAGTCTGCAGTTTCCTCAACTAGATATCTAACAATCCAAACCACCAAGTGGAAGCTGCCCAGACAGGAACTTGCATGGTTTGTCTGGAAAGATGCATAACTGCCATAGTCATTCCTTCCAGCATTTTCTGTGTTGATCCAAACAAGTCTTACTCACCAGGATTTAATTTTAAGTCACCTGGTTAACAACAGTCTTTGCCGGGCAGTTCCCACTTAAACATTCCCACTATTTCCACCTTAAAAAACTAGTCCTTGGATTTATCTCCTGAGGAGTTTCTTCACCTGCCTGGATGTGCTCAGTCAGCCTTGAAGAATTTTATTCCCCCCCACCCCCCAGCAATGCGTTTCCTTAGGAACCACATGCCAAAGCCAATCTATTTTATCCTTTTTATGATTTGAAGGCCACTTCTCATAATCAATGTCCTTAAGTTATTTATAGCAACTATAAAACATGAAAAGCATTACTTAAAAAGACCAATATTAAGGAGAGGTGCACCTCAATGCATTTCAAACTTGGTTTTCCACTGTGAAGCTGGCCTACTTCAAATATAAACTATTGCCTGGATTTTCATTTTCTCCTATTTGCTTAAGCTCTCCTTTTTTTTCAGCTAGCTTGGCTCCTTTAATTATGATTGACCTTTGAGTTTTCCTGGTACCAGGGGATATATGCCAAAGTACAACTTTATAGCTAACCATCACTATGATGGATTATGAACATGCAGTGTCTGATCTCAAACAGCAGGCCACTGATTTAGAGCTGCAAATGGACTTTCTTGTGCTATCCAAAAGCACCTTTCTGAGGCACACTTTTTCCAACCAGCTAGGTATCTTAGTTGCATAATGATTCCAAAATTTAGAAGGGCTTTATTCTTGACCAGATTCAATGCCCTCCCAACAGCCATTACTAAAAGGAGAGGCCTCACTTAAATGGTAGAATATATTATTCTGTAATGTCCACTCTAGGCAGGAATTGTTACCTCCATTCTTTATCCTGGTCCTATTGACTTGTTTTAAATTATTATCAGATCAATCTGACTTTATTTCCCTGACCACAGGTAAGTATTGTTTCATAGTTTGTGCGGTATGGCATAGTATTTCTTCTAATTCTCTTTAGATATTTTAGAAGAAATATGTTTCCCTCTTTATTCTGAATTTTGTGAATTTTGTGTTTTATTTGCTGGTCTATGACTGAATAAAGATTGACTGATTGATTGGGACAGATAGTGGGATGGGGAAGCTCAATGCAAAAGTTATATTTTTAAAGTTACCTAACGCATACCTACTGTAAGACTTGGTTTGTTGCAAAGGGACAGTGGTTGATCCACACAGGATATGAGCACCTCAAGGAAGACTGTTTCCTAGTTGTCATGATATTTTGCAAGATATGGAGCAAAGAAGTGAACTATCTCCTAAGATCACAGATGTTTATAAAGCTGATCTGATAGTAGTAGTAGTTCTTTAAGGCAACTTGATTTCTAATCATTAGAGTGATGCTTTCTTTTGCTGAACTGTTCTTGTAAAATGTTGGAAATGATTGGTTTAAAAAGTGCGGGAAAACCCTGCACTCTGATTGGCTGGCAACTGCGGCTGCTGGCTATAAGTAGCAGCCACAGCCCAGTCAAATTGGGTCTGTTCTGAGCTGTAGTCACTAATAAACTAAGAGCTTGAAGCACTCCGCCTGTCTCTTCATGCAAACTTAACACTGGCGGCGAGGTTGGGATTCCCCTGAAGAAGACGGCAACGCGGAACAGAAGGAGAGCGAGATGGCTGCACTGAACACCCCCAGCCCCGTTCGATCCGACGGCAGAAGACTGGGAGTCGTATGCAGATCGTTTCCAAATGTATCTGGAAGGAAACGATCTTGCCGACATTTCTGAGAAGCGGAAGAGGGCGGTCTTTCTCACGCACTGCGGTCCAGCAGTTTTCAAGATGGCGAAGGCATTGGCGGAGCTGCGGACGTGAAGGTAATGGACTGGCCTGATTTAGAAAAACTGTTAAGAGCCCATTACGCGCCACAAGTATCGTGATCAAGCCTCGTGATTCAATTTAAGAATTGAAGAGGCATGCGCGTCGATTTGTTCTGGGCCTTAAAGACAAGGTGCTACAGAGCAAGTTATTACTGAAACCTAAGATCACGCTGAAGGAAGCAATAGAAGAGGCCTCTTCAGCAGAAGCTACCAAGTCCTCAGCAGCAGCCATGAAGAAAATCAACAAGGCCACAAGCCATCCTGATGGGGAAAATCCACAACAACTCATTGTGAGCAAATAGATTCTGAGTCAGACTGTAGTGAGGTGGAGGAAGGAATTTACAGACTCAGAATGGAGCGGAAAAAGAAAGACCTGGGAAGAGAGGCAAGATTTCTACTGCAGAGGTTGTGGGGAAGCCACCCCGCACTGAATGCAAGTTTTTAGACACCATTTGCCTCCGTTGTGATAAAAGAGGACACCTAGCAAGAGTCTGCAAATCATCCAGAACTCCACCCAACAGAAGAAAGTTTGCTACAAGCAAACAAAGAATTCAGGCCCAACAATCTCAGTGAGAAAATGGGGCACAAGAAGCAAATGGGAAGAATGAAACTCATCAAACAGTAACTATTGGTCATTCATCATCTTTAAGAAGCAGAAAAGTGCATGTCAAGGTACTTATTGAAGGAAGGCCTTGCCAAATGGAAGTGGACTCAGGCTCATACCTATCTATGGTGTCATGGGACACTATTCACAGACTTCTTCTCAACATCCAGAAGAAGCACTTCAAGAAGCAAGCATTGACTCTTAAAGACTACCAAGGGAACAAGATTCCAGTAGTTGGAACAAGAGAATTCAATGTGAAATTCAAGGCCTACCACTGACCATCATGGACAAGGACCGCCCAAGTCTGCTGGGCCTTGAGTGGTTCAACCCATTGGGCATCAGGTGTTTGGCATCAATCACATGAGCAACACTGAGTGGGAAGAGGCCTTGAAGTCTGAGTTTCCAGAGGTCTTCAGCGACGGATTAGCAAGTACTTGGGGACCCCATCACATTTAACCTAGATCCCAAGGTACAACCAATCGTTTTAAACCCAGAAGGGTCCCATTTGCCTTAAAGGAAAAAATTGATGCACGATTAGATAAACTAATAGCCCAAGGGTTTTAGAGCCCACTGATCACTCCAGGTGGGAGACACCCATAGTCACACCAGTCAAGGCTGATGGGTCTGTGAGAATCTGTGGAGACTACAAGGGGACATTGAACCATGCGCTACAACAGAGCATATCCAGTTCCAGTAGTGCATCATTTATTACACTCTCTTGGAGGGCACAGTTTTGCCAAGTTGGACCTGGCACAGGCATATCAACAATTAACAGTTGATGATGCCACTGCTGAAGCCCAAACCATTGTGACCCATAGAGGTGCCTTCAAATGCAAAAGATTGCAATTTGGAGTAAGCGTGGCACCAGGCATCTTCCAAAGCCTTATGGAAAGAATGTTACAAGGGTTGCCAGGGTGGTGCCCTATTTTGATGATGTTTTAATTTCTGCTGAAAATGACACTCAATTACACAAGAGACTCAGGGAAGTCTTAACTAGATTCAAAAAGCAGGGTTAAAAGTCAAAGAAGAAAAATGCACACTTAGAACAGATAAAGTGGAATTCTTGGGTTACATGATTGATAAACATGGCATCCACCCCACAGAGGCAAAGGTTCAGGCAATCAAAGAAGCCCCAGGCCAAAATGCAAAACAGATTTGCAAGCATTCTTGGGACTCATTAACTTCTATCATATGTTTCTACCTCAGAAGGCAACCATTGCAGAACCCCTACATAGGTTGCTGGACAAAAATCTGCTTGGGTCTGGGGAGGAAGGAACAAGCTGCATTTAACAATATCAAGAGACTAATCACGTCTGATGCTGTGCTGATACAGTTCTCTGAGAACTTTCCTGTTGTTCTGACTTGTGATGCCTCCCCTTTTGGAGTGGGGGGGGTTTGAGCCACATGCTTCCCAGCAGGAGAAGCTCCTATTGCATTTTACTCTGCACCTTGACTAAAGCAGAGAGAAACTACAGCCAACTGGACAAGGAAGCCTTGGCAATTGTTGCAGCTGTCAAAAATTCCATGAGTATTTATATGGGAGAACATTTACTATTGTCACAGATCACAAACCTCTGTTAGGCATTGTGGCAGGGACAAACCAATGCCCACGATCCTGTCACCAAGAATGCTGAGATGGACTGAATTTCTTGCTGCTTATTCATACAAACTGATCCACAGACCTGGTAAAGACATTGGGCATGCAGATGCTTTGAGTCGCTGCCCACTTCCTTCACACATTGAGGACCCTGTTCCTGAGACTCACACTTTTTTCTAGAAACTGTTGCCAAACTTCCAGTACATGCTGCTCAAATTGCCAGAGAGACTGCCAAAGACACTTTATTGGCTCCTGTCATAGGCTGGATTAAGAAAGGTTGGCCACTTCAAGATCTACCTCAACTTCAACCTTTTAAATCCAGGCAAACTGAATTATCTGTATTAAGAGGATGTATTTTGTGGGGTAACAGGGTGGTTATTCCTGCAAAACTACAAAAGAGGTTTTGGAAATGTTACATGAGGGTCATCCGGGAATTGTCAGAATGAAGGGATTGGCCAGGAGTTATGTATGGTGGCCAGGTATTGACAAAATGGTTGAAAACTGGGTTGCATCTTGTCCCAACTGTCAGGTAGTCAGGCCTGCCCCACCTCTCGCCCCCACACAGGAATGGGAATGTCCTAGGGGCCCATGGTCCAGGATTCACATTGATTTTGCTGGCCCTACCAGAGGGCACACTTTCCTTATTATAGTTGATGCATATTCCAAATGGCTGGAGGTTATCCCTATGGCATCCACCACAACTGAAGCTGTCATCAAACAGCTTAAAAGCTTTTGTAACTCATGGGTTACCTGATGTGCTTGTTTCTGACAATGGCCCTCAATTTACATCCAACCTTTTGAATCATATCTAGCACAACAGGGTATCAGACATGCCCTGACAGCCCCTGGGCATCCTTGCTAACGGCCGGGCTGAGCGTATGGTACGATTTACCAAGGAAAAACTTCAGCAATTGGGTCCAGGGGATATCACTGAGAGAGTTGAAAAACTTCTCAGTGTTCAGCATATCACTCCCAACCCCTCAACTAATTTAACCCCAGCTGAATTGTTGATGGGTAGGAAACTCAGGTCTCCCCTTGACCGCCTCCATCCCACTTACGCACCCAACGCACCACTGGATTCCACTAGTAAACTTCGCACTTTCACTGTGGGTGATTCTGTTTATGCTAAGAACCTCATGGGTGAACCATTATGGATTCCTGCTGAGATAACCCAAATCACAGGCCCCAGGTCTTACAGGGTACAAACGGAAGATGGTGTCCTCTGGAGCAGGCACATCGATCAGTTAAGATCCAGATTGCCTCAGGAGCATCGCTTTTGCTCCTCTCTGGTTCCATACCTACTGCCTCTTCTAGGGGAAGGGAGGATTATGAGAGTAATCAGCAAGTAAGAATCAACCCCATGTGTAACGAGCTAACACGACAGGAACCATCCCAAAACCTGTCACAATACCAACAACCATTTTCACAAATGGAAGATTGCACATCACTACCTGATTTAGGTGCTGACATTGGGTTGGAGATGGATTGGGAGGAGAGACCAGGTTGTAGTAACCAAACAGGTTCTACCATTACTACAAGTCCAAGTAAGGAAATGTCAGCAGACACATTTCCTCTCTCACAAGGTGAGAACCTTAAAACATCTGAACCACGAGGTCTCAACGCATTAAAGAGCCCCACCTATTTAAAAGAATACATTAGATAGGTTGGGGTTTGAGTATGGACTGAATCTAGTGGGGAGGGGTGTTATGTATGTAGGTTTGAAGTCATTGGTTTAGTTTGAACTGTTCTTGTAAAATGTTGGAAATGATTGGTTTAAAAAGTCGGAAAACCCTGCACTCTGTTTGGCTGGCAACTGCGGCTGCTGGCTATAAGTAGCAGCCTCAGCCCAGCCAAATTGGGTCCGTTCTGAGCTGTAGTCACTAATAAACTAAGAGCTTGAAGCACTCCGCGTCTGTCTCTTCATGCAAACTTAACACTTTTGGCACCTGTTTTAATCCTACTTCCAACACCCTTTCTCTCCCTCTTCACTAGCAGGGTTTTAGGAAAACAGAAACAAATCCTCACAAATCTGAACAAGAGAACCTGAGGCCAGAAACTTCATACTTCTTACTCTGTAATAAACAAAGCATTTCTTATGAAGCCAGATTCTCAGATTAAAATACAGCTTGTACAATGAATGTGTCAGATAACTTGATTAAATGAGTTAACTGATTGATTATATTTCTATTCTAATTTTTCCACAAAGAATAGATATAGACCTCTCCACCCATCCCTCCACCATTGTGAGAGGGTGATAATTTGAGAAATAATGACAATCCTGAAGTCAGGACAGTGATTGATGAATAGTATGACTTTAAATCTG
The DNA here is from genome assembly GCA_009733165.1 of Naja naja. Classification (NCBI taxonomy): domain Eukaryota; kingdom Metazoa; phylum Chordata; class Lepidosauria; order Squamata; family Elapidae; genus Naja; species Naja naja. The sequence continues at coordinate 82,848,971 of CM019149.1, forward strand.
CCCTGCTTGGTCCATGGCACAACTCATTGGTTATTCTGAGGGGAGAGGCAAACCTGGATGTCCTCAGTTCTAATCTGACATTTTAACTGCTACATTTACAAGGTTCTCTATAGCTAGTGGTTTGACTTAATTAAATTTATTTTTATTTTTTCTTCTTCTTATTATGTGCTATTTATGGGTTAGAAATGATCTGTAAAGAAGGGGTGCAGCCAGATTTCATTTAACCCATCATCCCCTTTCTCTTTGTCAGGGGATGCATTTATGAACAAAGCTTGAGAAGTTCCAGAACAGATACCAGCTTATTCCATCCACCATGATCCTGGAGAGAATTATCTGGATCTGCATCACCTTCTGTACTGCATCTGTTAGATCCCTGGCAGGGAATAGCTGGAAGCAGGCAGCTGCCAGTCCCATCATCCAGCATAAGCCATTTGTTGTGGTGTGGAATATACCCACAATCAGATGTCAAGAGCATTTTGGGATCAGATTACCTCTGGATGTCTATGGCATTGTGGAGAACAAAGGCAATGTGTTCCATGGACAAAATATTACTATTTTTTACAAAAACAAGTTTGGACTGTATCCCTACATATCTCCACAGGGTGACTGGCATAATGGGGGGATCCCTCAGAAGGTTAATCTGAAGAAGCATCTAGAGAAAGCCACTAAGGAAATCACAGAACTCTTGAACAATAACTTCCAAGGTCTGGCAGTAGTAGACTGGGAGGAATGGCGACCTCTCTGGAGACGAAACTGGGCGCCCAAAATGGTTTATAGGGAGGCCTCTAAACAATGGGTGAGGAAAAGATTTCGTGGACTTTCTCCTGAGGAGCAAACTCAGTTAGCTAAGGTAGAGTTTGAAGAGGCTGCACGGGTGCTGATGGAGACTACTCTAGCTCTGGGAAAGAAGCTGAGGCCACATGGTTTCTGGGGCTTCTACAGGTTTCCTGATTGCTTCAATAAATGGGGGAAAGAGGAGAACTATACTGGCCAATGTGATCCAAAGGAGGTCCTGTGGAATGATCAGCTCATGTGGTTGTGGAAGATCTCCTCAGCCCTCTATCCCAGTATCTACCTTCCACTGAAAGTGCCAGCTTTGTACCGCCAGCATTATATACATCACCGTCTCAGAGAGGCATTTCGTGTGGCACAGTTCGGCACAGAGCATCCCCTTCCTGTGTTACCATATTCTAGGGTTTCCTATAGGAATTCTTCAAAGTATCTAACTGAGGTAAGCACCCTGGGGCGCTCAGAGAAAGGAGGTAAGGATAGTCCATGGATTGCAGATAATACTTACATCTATTATTCGGCTGGAAAACATTTTTGAGCTGTATTCACTTCTATAGTACATGATTCCTTTGTTGTATTTATCTCACTTTTTTCCCAAAGTACTTCTGAATGGCACATATGGTTTCCCCATCCACAAAATCTACTGTCAGCCCTGCACTGCATTCTTCCAATTATCCTTGGAATGGATTAAATGTGGGAGAAACTTCCTGCTTCATGGCCATTCAGTAAACAGTGTTTCAGTCTTGAGTCATCAATTGCATTAAAAATACCATGTATAAAAATGGAACTGCAGTAAGGTTCATTCATTAATTTTGCAGATTATTGTTTTAATAGAAAGCAAAACGCTACTAATTAACAACAACTGCAGAGACAAACTGCATCTTTTCTGAACAGGGTAAACTGAGTAATTAAGTAAAAGGAGTTTGCTCTTGTTACATTTTTATTCTGATTATTGTGTTATTCAATGTTGTAGATTTTCCTGAAATTTTTGAATTGGAACTTTTTTTAAAGAAAAGAATTCTATGGAAAATGTTCAGTTTGCACTGAAAAAAATCTCATATAAATATAACACTGTGCACGATGGAAAATTTTGTATTCATAATAGGAGTTGGGAAAGTTTTACAGAAAATATTTTTCCATACCATTATTGTTATGTAAAGTATTACCGGGTAGTTTAATTTCTTTTGGTGTTCCAAAAATGTGTACACAGAACTAAAAAAATGATTATTGCTTGGATTATAGTTATTCACTTGGTCTTTGGTGCAGTGGTCAAACCAATCTGTCAGGCTCTTCAGCCAAGAGGACACATGCAAGATTTGTTTGACCAGTGAATTCAATGGAACAAAGTAAAAATAATAATAAAGTCTCTGGCTGGCTATATGACTTATCCCAAGCTGGTGATCCTCCAGCTGTTTTAGAGTCCAATACCCAATTATGGTAGCTGAAGCCTAGTTCATCTCATTACTCTTCTAACTCGTAAGTACCGATTTGGGGTATCTGTATGGAAAAAGATCACACTACACCTCTAGATCTCTGAAAATAGATCTTTACACTCCATTGAAACCATCTTAATAGAGACTTTATATCACTAAAATTATAACGTGAACATCTCATACAGAGTCCCAAAGGTGCTTTTTCAAGAGGCAACTGGTCTTTGTTTTTTCTTTGAAGACATTTTGCTTCTCATCCAACAAGTGAAATGTTTTCAGAGAAAACAGAAAGTACAGTTGTCTCTTGAAAAAGCACCTTTGGGACAACCTTGACCTGGATAACTGAGAATCTCCATAGACATCTCATACAGAGCTACTCACTATCCACTTTCCACTATTGTGTCCTGCCATTCTTTTGGAAGTGGAGGGGGGAAGGAAGGCTTGCTGGCATTTTTCACATGGTTTTGCTTTTGCTGTAACTGCTTGGGAATTTCGGAGATGAAGCCGACCCCCTCCCAGCCAGTTCAAGCCTGGTTCCAAAGCCATCATGCCCTGAGAGTGAACTGTTATCTGCCTAGCACCTCAGCGTTCTCAAAACAATCTTGCGGCATCACATTGGCTGCCGGTGGGTTGTTAGGGGGGTTGGGTTTGGGGAACCGGGAGAATTGCTTTGTGTTCTGTGGGGGATTTTCAGATTCCACCTGACTTTATTGCAACTACTTTCTCTCAGTAAAAGTTCTTTTGTTGCAACTTAATGGAATCAAGAGTTTTGCTTTCCTGAGGGACCAGCTGGGGCAGGTCCTTACATTTTCTCTTCTTTCTTTTGTTTGATTCAGGCTGACCTGGTAAATACAATTGGAGAAAGTGCAGCACTTGGCAGTGCTGGGGTTGTACTCTGGGGAGACCTCTCCTACTCCAGGTCACTTGTGAGTATTTCTGAAACATTTGTATGCTCCGAACTGTGAAGGTGAATCTTGAGCACGAAACAGGTCCATATCACTTCCTCAGCACCAGTTGCATTCCTAGCAGCTATTGGAAAGATTCTATCCAGCTTTAAACTCTGGTATAGGCAAGATAATGTAGATTCATGAAGTGATACGTTTTTCCAACAGGGAGATTTCACTAATTCTCTATAATTCTTTCATGGTTGGGTCTTCTTAGAGGACATTGTTCATATATTTGTGCAAATAGCCCGAAATCTATAACATTTTCAGCTTGATTGGACCTAATAAAATATATAAAACCAATTTGTGTTTAGAGAAAAAAAAGAGAAACATTGCCTTCTTCTATTACAGTATTAGAACACACAATGATCAAACAACAATTATAGGAGGTTGAGGCAATATTTTATGTATCACATAAATCAAATTATGGAATTTTCTACTGCAATATATAATGTTGACTGCCAAGCTGGATATTTTTAAATCAAATTTATGGAAGAAAAGACTACCAAACAGTATTCATGTATGTACTACCTTCCAATAATGATGGTGGTATACCTTTCCATGCTAATTGCTGACAACCAGGTATGGAAAATGCTAATGTGATCCATGTTCTGCTTATGAGTAGAAGTCCCTGACTTGTCCCTCTAGTAACAGAGTGCTGGAATGGATGGTTCTCTTGGCCTGATCCACTTGGTGCTTCTTGAGTTCTTCAAAATCCAAATCCTAATTCTGATCTTATGTTCTCCAGGAGAGCTGCAAGAGTCTTCTCCATTATATCACCACCACATTGGGACCTTACGTCGTGAATGTGACTACAGCAGCAAACAGATGTAGTCACCAGCTGTGTCATGGGAATGGACGTTGTGTGAGATGCAACCTGAGTGAATTAGGAGCCTTTCTCCATCTGGACCATCAGCTATGGGAAGGGGACCTTGGGATAACAGATTTTCAAGAACAAAATATGTCAATGCAAGATCATTTTCAGTGTCAATGCTATCCAAAGTGGGCGGGCACCCACTGTGAGAGGCCACAGACGATAGAGTCCTTTGAGATACCAAAACCTAACCAAGCTTCACGTTCTAACAATGTAAATGATGCAGTGCATGATGGTGACTTTGACTTGGGATCAAATATCTGTCCTACCTCCATATATGGTAAAGAAACAGAAAGATAACAATTCCTCCAAAGCAGCACTTTATTGAATAGGAATCTTGATTGGTTTTGTTTTAGGCAGTGAATGTTTCCTGATAACTTGAAGACAATGACAGAATTCTTGAATTATATTGGGACAATCATCTTTATTTTACCTCCTATTTTCTCTCTGTTGTCTTTACTTACATCTAATCTTAGCATGAACATGTTCTGGCAATATCTGTATCCCCATAACAATGTCTTAATCTTGCCCAGGTTCCTAAGGGAGACAGGCTTAAGTCTTTTGCTATACTTGCATTAGAGTAAATTTAGCAGGGAATGTAGTTTAATTCTACTTTTCTGATGTTACTGGACATAACAGAGAGAGGATGGGGAAATGAATTGCCCAGTAAAATTGGTGTTCAGCCAGTTCATATTCTGTCTTTTCCCTTAATACCATGACACAGAGTTGATGGATGCATGGTTCTCTGTATCACATCTGCTCTGTCATAATTATTTTTCCCTGTCTCTCTCTTTCACAAAAGCACATCTTATAATTTTATGCAAACAAAGCAGGTTGAAAGTACATCATCTCAGCCCATTATCAGGTTGAATTTTTTTATCTTTCTATTTATTGGGTTCACTTAACAAAGCACCTCATGCAAGATTCGGAGGCCTTTTGGTCATCTCACTGAGTAGAGATGATCAAAAGGCCTCTGAGTCTTACATGAGAAAGGACGTTCTATTTTGTCAGCAAAAATTATAATAATCCGTTGCTAAAAATGCTCCTTCACACCTAGTGTCATGATGGGTAATTGAATAAAGGACTGCATGAATTTGATCAGCATTTATTGATAGTATCATCTTAGGATTCTTGCTTGCACTTTGCGTTTGAGAGGAAAGGAAGAATTAAGCCTAAGTTAAATGCAATTATTTTGAAGCTGAACCAGGTATATCAATGCTGAGAATAGTTGCTCTTATTAACCTTTAAAGGAGAAACAAATAATTGCAAGCATCAACAAGATTCCCCATAACCAACAAAATAATGCAACAGTTGGAAAAAGGCTGCCAAAAGTGAAAGGACACAGTTGCCCCTATTTTCACCTGACCTCAAATAACTGCACACATTCTGTTTCCAGGCATGGTTCCTTCACCACTTGCTACTACTAAATAAATTGGAAGACGTGCGGGCTGAGCACAATGCTTAGTCTCTCTCATTGTATTTTCCAGAACCCACATGGAAAGATTTCTGCTGCAGATTATGGAAAGCTGCTGGTGGTCAGAGTCCCAGAGACCTTAAAGGTTCCATGGACAAAGTTAATTCAATACAAGGCCGTTCCATATATTACTTACAGTATGTTCTTTTGTGCTCAACTATTTCCCTGAATATACTGACTGCTAGTTTTTGGCCTTGTACAACAAGAGATTAATCCCCTGAATGTCAAATCTCCAGAAAGTCTCCAGGCCTCTAAAGTAGATGTAGAAATAAATTTCATTCATCATTACATTAATGGACTTTCTAATTGTGGAAGGATACCATTGAATATGATCCATTGTGATCTTGGATTATAGAGTGCTGTACATTTGTAGTCGTTGGTACTGTATTTGTATGACTCTGGCCCCTATTGAAAGATTTACGGTAAATACTTTCTCTAAAACAATATATTCAATAGCCTTCTAAAAGACTACAAGCTGCAGCCTCAGACAAGAATGCAATTTCTTTGTAACATGCAATATGAGACCTAATTTCCTGAATTCACATGTTAGGTTAAACCATAATTTACTATAATTGATTAAATAAACCACAATTGGCTGAGTTCACACATCACTTTAAACTAAGTTCTGGTAAATTAAAACAATACATGAACTTGACCAGTTTGCCTTTGTCTCCAGTCCCAAGATAGTTAAAAAATTGAATAACTGGTATGCTTGAAATGGATCTAACATAAATAAACTGATATTCAAATAATTATTTCTATAAGTGGGGAACATTTTATTTATTATTTATTTAAACATTATTCAGCTGCCCATCTTATACAGAATTCTGAATGGCTCCCAATCAAGAATTAAAACAACATAAAAACTATATGAAAACTATTAAACACTAAAAATAAAAACCTGGTGCTATGTCAAAGGTCCAGCATGCATCCATCTCATCCTATCTCAGTGCTAGGGCTTGGAAAAGCCAGATCTTCCATGCTTTTTACAAGCTAGGAGGTTCGAGGTTTGCTAAACCTTTGGGGTAAGAGTGTTTTCTATAGGGCAGGGGCTGCCATGCAAGAGCCATGCTTCCTAGTTCCTTCCTATAAGGTGGCAATGTTTAAAGGAAGGGATTAGAAGAAGGCCCACCTATCTAATGTGGTTGGACCAGTAGATGTCTTTAGAGAAAAGTGCTTCCACAGATAACTTGGTGCTGTGCCATGTAGGGTCTTAAAGGTAATAACTATCTCCTTGAATTGCCCCCCCAGAAGAAACCGGAAGCCAGCGCAGCTCATGCAACAAGTATTAAATGCATAATCTAGAGACACTCATCACTGCGCATGCTGCTGCATTCTTTACCAGTTGTAGCTTCTAAGGGATCTTGAAGGGCAACCCCATGTACAGCACATTGTATAATCCAAATGGGAAGTGACCAAGACATGAGTGACCATGAGCCAGGCTTCTCAGTCCAGAAAAGGGTGCAATTGGTGCACTAGGTGAATCTATGTAAAGCCCCCCTCCCCAGATACCACCTGCTCTTAGAGGAGCCATGAATCTAGGAGGACCTTGAAATTGTGAACCAACTCAGTCTGGGGGTGTGCCTCTCCACCTAGAGTCACAAGATAACATATCATTTGGGCCTGGGGGGTTAGGCAAAACCCAGAGCCACTCCACCTTGCCAGGGTTGAGTCAAAGCCAGCTTCTTGCCATCCAGGCCACTCAACCAGCACTGCCACAGCACCACCTGTCTGGATAGGTGCAAGGGATATGTAATTAGGTACTACTACAGTCATGTCAGGAGCATTGAAGCATTTCTGGGTTTAAAGGATTGAAAGGTAACATCACCATTGCCCAGGGGGACATCCAGTTGGGGTTTTCTTTCATGTCCCTGTTAAGTATAATTAAGTGTCATTCACATACTGATGATACTAGACCCCATACTGATGGATGACCTTCCCCAGTGGTTTCATGTAGATTTTTTTAAGTGGCAAAAGATTCAAGCCATGGAGCATCCCACGTTGTAGGATCTTAGAGCTCAATCTCTCTTTTTGTACCACCAACTCGAACCAATCACAGAAGTAGGAGAACCATTGTATCCCAGTGCCTGCCACTCCCAACCCCTGAAGCCAGTCTCAAAGGATGCCAAGGTCAATGGTATCATAACCCTCTGAGAGGGCCAGGAAGGCCAGACTGGTTTCATCACCCCATCCCAAGCCCTCCAAGTGTCATCAGCAAGTGCAATCAATGCTACTTCAATGCTGTGCCTTGATCAGAATCCAGTTAACCAGTTTCATCCAGTTAATCAGTTTCATCCAGGGTTCTTTGTAGCTGGGCACCAACCACTTTCTCCATAATCTTCCTTAAAAAGGAAAGACTGGATGAACGTTGTCTAATACTATTCGATCCAAGGATAGCCTTTTGAGAAGGGTGATGCACCACTGCCTCCTTTGGAGCAGGAGGTACTACTCCCTTCTGCAAAGAGGCATTAATCACTGCTTGGATCAAACCACACATACTACCTCCTTGGAGGCCTTAAGCAACCAGAAGAGGCATGGGTCCAGAACATAGATGGCCAAGCTCACACTTGGCCCTGTTCACTTCCTCAAGAAGTCCCCCAGAACCATACATCTTGGGAACTCCATTACTAGCCCAGATTTAGAATCCATGAATGTGGACAGGGATGCTGCTACATTGCAGAGAATAAAGTTAAGTGAATAGTAATCCCCACTGATCCCTATGGACCAACCTCACAAAAAAAAAGATCTCGTACTTGATGATGTCTGGGGCAGGGCCACTAATGTCCACCAGAGGCTAATGGAGGACAACAGCTACATAACCACCCTTGCCCTAGAGTCCCAGTTGGTTCCACAATCAAAATTCCAATGGCTTATTTCAGAGAGGGTAGTCCCCCTCCCTCCACACCAAACCCAATACCAGTACCAGGCCAGGCCATAAATTGATGGTGTAATTATATGTGGGACCTTAGGAGATAGGAGAAGAGCCACAGCCAGGGGAATGGTCAGATAAGAGGCAATTTAGCCTGTAGAAGGAATGTGATTATGGCAAACATCTCAGAAGGGACCCCTCCCCTAGTTGCTTGGGCAGTAAAGACAATGGGGGAAATGTATTTTCAGACTTGCAAGATTCTATTAATACCTTGCAATAAAATAGAAGTAGGTCATCTAGGTATGCTTCCTGTTTTGTAAGGCTGACACCATTGGTAGTGAAAAAGGGCGACTGCAGAACTGCCTAGATCCCAGTATACTACAACAGAAAACCTGGTGCAAAGAAAAATATTCAACAAAAAAAGTAAGACTATGAACAGACCATAAGTTGAGACTAGTCTCTTACAAATGATGTTCTCTCAGAATCTGGAGGTGTGTGCATGTATGCAAGCGTGTGAGCATGCGAGCGTGCGAGAGACAGAGAGAGAGAGAAAGAGAGGGAAAGAGAGGAGAGGGAGAGAGAGATTCAGACAGCTGGGGAAATCCAATATAAAATATAACACAGTCGCCAAACTGATTCATTGGAACATCTGTAAAATTGTCATGGGTGAGTATTGAGAAATTGCTGTGGGAACACAGATTTGGAAATATAGTAAAAAAAAATGAGCAGGTTCAAATATTGTGGGAATACCAAATACAAACTGATAAAGTCTTGGCTCATAACACACCAGATTTAGCTGAGGTTGAAAAGAATAAAGTGTGAACAATAGATGTAGCAATACTAGAGGATAATAAAACACAAAGAACTGGAGAAGATTACAAAGTATCAAGATCTAAAAATATAAATTGAAAGATTATAGCACAAACCGTCAGTGGTGGTCCCAGTGGCTATTGACATGCCAGGTGCCATAGCAAAAATTTTGAGTGGCATTTAGAAAATGTGCATTGACAAAATTTCCATCTGTCAATTGCAAAAGGCCACAATCCTTGGATCTGCAACTATACTATGCCAATATATTATGGCATATGTTCTTTGGCTGCCCAAGAACAAGCCTTGCAGCCCAATTACATGAAAGCAAAAATTCAACATGTCAGCAACAACAGCAAATGTTGCTTATGCAATGAGAAAGATGAAACAGTGCATCACCTTATCAATGGCTGCAGCAAAATCTCACAGTGATTATCTACAGCATATGATTGAGTTGCCAAAATCATACATGAGAAAGTTTGCAAGAAATTTGGGTTTGCTTGCAGCAAAAATGGCTGGGAACACCAAATTGACAAAGTTCTTGAAAATGAGCAAGTCAAGATCCTGTGGGACTGTCAGATGCAAACAGACAGACATCTGGACAATAAATAACACGCCTGACATCACTGTGGAATCTTCTTCCGCTGGAGCTCTGCCTGGCCCCCGATCTTCGCACCTTCTGCCACGATTTGAAGACTTGGCTCTTTTTACAATCTGGGCTGTGCTGATTCTCTGGGGTTGGTCCTATTTTAACTATGGGTTTTAATTTTCAATTCGGCTTAACTTGCTTAATATACTTTTAATTAATTTATTTATCGTTGTATTTTTAGCTGTGAGCCGCCCCGAGTCCTTTTTGGAGAGGGGGTGGCATATAAGTCGAATAAATAAATAAATAAATAAATAAATAAATAAATAAATAAATCACTATGTGGGGGAAAAAAAGTCTGGTTCATTGATATTGCAATACCAGATGATGCACAAATTGAGGAGAAACAACTAGAACAAATAACAAAATATTGTGATTTTCAATTTGAAGTTGAACGATTATAGAGGAAGAAAACAATGGTTATACCGATAGTAATAGGAGCCCTTGGATCAATACCCAAAGGGCTGCCCAAATACATGGAAATTTTGAACTTATTAGACCTGAATATCCTGACTTTGCAAAACAAAACCCTGATCTGCATTTGAGTATAGATCTGCCTCTATACTCAAATGCTACCTTAACAGCTCTCAGGTCCTTGGTAAGGACTTGAACTGTTATTACTAGTCCCAGACTGTTAGTCGAATTGAAACTTAACTATCATCATCATCATCCTTGTTTTAAGGTGTGCCATTAGAATTCCAGAGACTTGGGAAATGCTGCCAAGATGCTCACTATTCCTTATCAATGATGAATTTTTGTTCAGAAGGTATTGGGGAAGAAAGTTACAACTTTTTCACTCTCTAACCTGAGTTCCCATGTTTTCTCATTTTCCCTTTCCATCTAGCATTTTCTGTCTGTAGGGAATTGCCTCTCACATCCACAATTTTATTTTTCTTCCTCTTCTTTTCTCCTTCTCTTTTCTATCAGCTTACCAATATTTGCTGTAGCCTTATATAGTTCATGGTCTCTCCACCCAGCATTTCTTTTCTGGCTCTAGCCATAGATCCTCCTTGGGCTCTCTTATCCTATTTTAAGCTCAAGCAGCTGACCTGACAGGCAGAAGCCTATGTTTACTTCCCTATCTGTTTCCAAAGGACCTGATAGGCCTCTCATAGTGGCTTCTGAAAACTTGCCACCACTTTGAGCTACCTCCAGGACAGCAGTAGAAAAAGAAGTTGGTCTATAGGATGTCCGGTGAAATTGGAGAAGGTATGGTCTGTGTGAGGTCTGTTTTGTAGAGCACATAGTGTATATTTATAATGCCAGAGGGGTGGCCTTCCTACCTTCTAGCTCCTTGGTGTGTGAAGCTGTATAGCTCGAAGAGAAAGGCTATTCACCTGTTGCCCTTGGAAGGGCGAAAAAATGTTCAGGGGAAACATTTCTAATATTTTTCCTCAGTCAAAGTATAATGGTCAAACATCCCGTGTTGATTGTTAATAGCAAAGAAACCTATGGTATGCAGATAAATATGCGAAGGAAAGAGAACTTGGACTGATTTATAACATTTTGTTCAGATAAATGTGTTGCTATTACTGTGCAAATAAACAGTTATTATATTGCATGGGTAGTTATTTCTTAAATATTTGTTTGAAGTTCCTGCAGCTCAGTTATAAATAATGCATTATTATAAATTTCTATACCAGGTAATTGAGAATCCTGATTCCCTTTTTGTTATGTTGTTATGTGTTATGTTATGTTTTAGGTTGTTCCAGATCTTGCATTATTGCAAATTTCTGTAGAATAGTGGCAGGCAACTGAAAATCCTGATTCCTTTGTGGCTCTCCAGACATCCTTTCAGTTATCATTGCCAAAAGTCAATGCTAGCATTTACCCCTTCTGAAATAGAAGGTATGCAGATAGATAGGGTAAGTCCTAAAAAAGAAAAAAAAACACTTGCCTTCAAACTGCAAACCAGGTAACATTATTCCTCCGATCTTTGGTACTCTTCCATTCCAAAAATATCTAAGAAAAGTAATGACTCAGCCTTCCATCCTCTCGGGGTAGGTAAATTGAGGACCCAAGATTGTTGGGGCAATTAGCTGACTTGTAAAATGCCGCTTAGTAATAAGCAGATATACAATGGAATGAAGGCTATTGCTGAGCACATTGATTGTGCTCCAAAAATTGTGAGCATGAGTCTTGGAGAAGGGCATATAAATGTAATTAAAAAAAAAATGCAGCCTGTATGATTGGTACTCATTTATAGCCTTATCAAACATCAGCCTTTATGTGAGGCTAATCCTTGTTTAAAGGCATACAAGTTGATGATCACAACGTGATGAAGTGAATTTCATAGTTTGATTGTATACTACAGAAAGCAGCTTTATGAACTGTTCCACATGATGATGCGGCCTAATTCATATGTATTAGTGCTTACCAAAACGATATAATTTTGTCTAAACTCACGTACCATTTACTCAATTATTAATTTTGTTCAGGAAGCTGTAACAGTTCTAAAACTTTATTTTTCTCTTAAAATTAATTTTGTTTTTAAGTTATATTGTTATTATAGTGAGAGCATTTCCTGCCGTATCTTACTTCGGGATCTTTTAAATCACTCTTTATTATTACCGGATGGCTTGGCATTTATTGTATGTAGTTAGTCCCTTTGGCTGCATGTCCTGGGCAAGCATTCCTTATTGTCATTGTTCTAAGATTAAGGTAGTCCCGTACAGTCCTATAATTCTCTTGAACCATCTTAGAATCTTTAAAATGGTAAAACTCATTTTCTGTTCCCCTGTCTAAATTCCAATTTAAGCCACTTACCCCTTGACAAGTTAACTTTGTATAGAGCTGTGGTAATATTCACAGGCTGCTTTCACAAAAGATGTTTTTTGTAACCAAGCAGCAGAAAGCATCACTTTTCCATCCACCCTTTAGGCCCAAGGGGTAGGAAGGAAACCCTGCCTTCTAAACTGCTCTTTAAGGTGCAATTATGCTGTCAGTGTGTCCATTGTGCCCTTGAAAAACATGATCCCAAATAGAGAACCAAGATCGAGCTGCCAGAAAACTTGTCCCGCCCAGGGATCAGTTGCCAGCTTGGCAGCAATTTGCTCCATTAACAACTGTCTCCCTGGCACGAGGTTCAGCAGGCAGAGCTTTCATTCAGACACCCCCACGCCACCTCCTGAAATCTATTGTTGTGACAACAACCACAGCCTAATGTGTCGGAGTGAAAGAACTGTGCTAAAGAGTTCAGCTAAAGCATCCAGTTGCATCTCTGTCAACAGTTTTGCAGACTGACAGACTTTCCCCAACTCTCTCCAAAGGGGAGGCGGGGGGAGACACTATCATCACCGGCTGCCAACAATAATGTGGCAATGAAAAGATGGCGGATTTAAGTCCCTGTTTGTCTGGCTGTCTGCCTTCAGAGCTAAATCCACTGCACTCTTCACCCTGCCCCACTGCAGAGAGAATTTGGTCCAATAAAATTGCATTCATCCTTTGCCTGTACCAAGAGGCTCCACAGGGTAACGTAATAAGGCAAATACTATTCTGATGACTCCGATAACAGGAACCAGATTGTGGCTCTTTTCCTGGTGTGAAAGGAGACTCTACAGAACAGGGGGTACAGAACAGTAAAGGATACTAAACACGATAGAAGGTGCTAGCATCAGTAGAAGGGGGGCAGGATTGAAGTGCTTACACAGGAAGGCAGTATTTAGGGCCATTGGCCACTAAGGTCATCCCACACAGAGGCACACAGTTTCAGTTTAAATAAAAGTGTATTTTATTCCATTTGCTTTGTGGTGTTGCATGTTAAGGTGATCCTTCATATGCTGGCAGTTGGCTCAGTAATACTCCATTCCAGGAAAGTCAATTTCTTTTTATTTAAAGGTGAAAAGATTTTAGAAACATTAGCAATAATTGAACAAACAGATGAATTTGGTGGTTTTTCCACCTCTCAATTGGTTAGAAGCTGCAGGAAGCAAGCAGGAAAATAAAAAAAAGGACAAGTCCTTGTTTAAAAACAATCTTTCCCCCCGCCCAGGGTAGAAAAACATCCATCCAGACTTCAGAGCACAAGAGACTGAATTTGCAGCCGGTTCTGGAAAACTGGTTGCCACTCGCCTGCCAAATGCACCCCCCCCCCTTTTTTTTTTCCTGTGCAGAAACCCCGGTGGAAGAGCCTGCTTCCTCTGACACGGAGCTTGTTGAACATGAGATGGAAGACATCAACTTGCACACAGTGGAATCTATTAGTGATCTGCACTATGCCTCCATCAGAAGTGAGGACACCAAGGCTTCCGAAGGTAATCAAAAAATGAATGAATGTTTTCAAGGTTTGAGGTTATCCTTTGCCTTTCATGGTTTGAACTGTTTCTGGCAAGCTTTGCATTGACAAGAAGCAGATGGCTAGAGGGCTCTGGGATAGTCCCCTGACCAAAAATCCATTCTGGTTTTCTTCCATTTCTGTTTTTCTTTCCCCTTCTTCTGCAGGAAACAACCAGTCACAGGCCACTACTCCAGGGCCTCCACATAAGGCTTCTTTCAAGCATTTCTCTTTCCCAAATGAAGATAACTCAGCCTTTTCCCCAGCCCAGAATTTCCACCTTCTCTCTGCTTTCACCTGCTGCCCTTGCTTCAGGCCTGCTTGTTGTCCTACTGCCTTCTTTGCTCTCCTTGGACTGCTTGTTATGACCAGTCTTGGCTTAGCAACACTGGCCGTATACCTGAGCGGTAAGTCTGGAGCTCAAGATAGTGTCTAATTTGTATTCACCATAGGGACAAAATCATTTCCATTGAGTATTCCCTCTTGAAATCTGACCAAGGAGAAGCTTTGATGGGAATTCATTATATGCCACAAAGGTCCTTCTGGATAAGTTAGAGAAAAATGTAGTTTTTGAATGCCTTCTAATCACGCTGCTTCTCTTTTAACTCTTCTTTTCAAAGTGTAGCTGCTGCCATAACATTTATTCGTTCATATTCAATAGGTGAAGCTGTATTTTATATTGTTGTGTAATGAATGATCTGACATACACAAAGTTATACTTTGGCTTGCCTGTTACATAAGTCACAAAACAGAAGCTCAAGTTTAGCCAGGTGCCTTCTTTGCAACTATAATATGGTTGCATGCTTTTGTAAGCCCCCTTCTACCACCAGGAAAGAAAGAAATTAAAACAACAACAAACATCAGAAGTTCTGGGTTTTTCTTATCTGGGTCAGCCCTCAGGATTACACCAATTTAGGAAGGCTTTCAGAATGCCAGCTTACTGTACATATCTGTATAACAGTTAAAGCAGTTTACCAGCTTGCTTTTAATTAAACAATTGTTGTCTAAACAGCGAAACCAGGTTCACATGACACAATAAACCCTAAGATGATTTGTTTAGATCTTGTGGTGCTCCCTGGTGGGATGCCTTCCTGTAATTTTGGAATGAAAGTATCATCCCAGAGACCAATTATTTTTACTACTACCACGGAACCATTTTCTGATTTGGAAATTTTTCTCGTCTCCTTTTCTCTAGATATGAGGTAACACAATTGGTGGGATGTGGGGAAGGTACAGAACAGCAGTCATTTTAAAAAAAATAACATTTGAACAAACAATCAAATTAACTTTTATTATTTAATTTTAAAAGAATTGTAAACAGGTTCCTTAAAATTACAATTCAGGTTTAATTCTTCAGAGTATCTTAGCTCTCACAGTAAGATTACAAAATATTTGTAGACGTCTAATCGTTTCTTCACAATAAATATCCATTCCTAGCCCTGTTGATTAGTCTGACCATCCCTCAGACCTGTCCTTTTACCTACCTACACTTCTCAAATCTTCCTTTGCTCTCCCTGGATTTAACTGGGGAGGGTTACTATTTTTTTGCGTCAGTTTTAATAACCAGTTGCAAGTTTAATTTAGCATGTTAATATAGCCATTGTGGTGTCCAAACCATAAGTTCAAAAGCTTTCTTCTGCCATTCCAACCTCTTGGGGTTTGTTCAGGAAACCCATCTGCAAAGTGAGCACTGTACTTAGTCAAAATGTGAACCAAGAGGGAAAGTGGAATATTTCTTCCCAGAATATTAAATGGCTTAATGTTGAATCAGTCAGCTTCCTTGAGCTTGGGATGACCCCAATCCTTCCCAACACTAGCCAAGCAGAGTGACCTTTTGAGATTGGAAATGGCTGGCTGCTCTATGGTCATAGCACTCTCAATAAGACCAAGTCCTCTTCAGTCTCCCATCCCCCAAGTACATATATCTTGCTGGCATGGGAAGGCATTTGTTTCATACATCTAGTTGAGTCTATTCTACCTTCCACACCAAGATGTAAGGTGGGTTTGGATTTCAGCTTGTCTCTGCCGATCAGCTATATCAGCGCAGAGACAAGGGAGCTAATGTAAAATTTGCTAATGGGATAGGGATCTAAATGTAAAGATTGAGAGGTTTGGATATATCAGGGTGACATGTGTTCATATATGAAAATGGTGCAAGAGAAGCCCTACAAACATCCTATATTAGTCATGTGATTTCTCTTTCTTTTTACAGTCTTACAGCGTGAGTCACTCCGTAATCTTGCCCAGTGGCTGGAGTCTCAAGAGGAGGCCCTCCGGCAAATGAGAGCTGTGAGCTTACAGATATGGAGGCAGCTAAATGCCAGTGAGGTGGAGGTCCAGACCTGACCTCACCTGAGCCAGAGAATTCCACCCTCTCTTTTGGGGAGGCTCAGTTTCAGAGCAGAAGAGTGGAAGCCAACTCATTGCTTTGCCAGTTTTAAAGAAATGGAGCATGGTGGCTTGGATGATCTGATCTCTGGAGCCAAAAGCAGTCCTACAGAAGCACTGAAGGGTCTTCCAGCTGCTGCACTCTCTAGGACAACTACAGGGCCACTTGAGATTGTCCAGGGAGGACAGCGTGGGGCACATACCTGACCAAGAATCCTATTAGGCAGGCTTCCAGCAGCACAAGACATGCTTTGTTTCCAATTGCAGTATTTTAAGAGCTACTACGAGCACCTTTTTCAAAATGCACTGCTCAATTTGATATGTATTTTTAAATAAAAATGTTGCACACAGGGATATGTTTGAAGAATTGTAATAAAAAATCCCTAGGCTTCTTTGATCTTCGGTTTTTGCTGAAAAGGGGGTTCCATCTATAGAAAAGAGACCATTAGTATGTAAAGAACAAGACTTGGGCACAGAATCCAGTTATTATCTTGGGTTAATGAAAGGGGGGGAGGGGAAAGCATTTGCTAGCAGCCCTGAAAACTTCCTTCAGAAAATTCAGTTCTTTGTTAAGCGTAACAGAAATTAGATACACAAACAAAGCTATTTCCTACCTTATGCTTGGCTCTCCACAAGTCAAAATAGGAATAGGGATAATCCTGTAGCTCAAACCAAGATTATGAATATGTACAGATTATAAATTTCCTACCACCAAACTTAAAACCACTTTTTTTTTAATTATAGGAGAATGCCCATTAGAAAAATGCCTGTGGTCACCCTTTTGTTGAACAATGCTAACTTTTCTTTGGAAGCAGAGGGGATGGTGCCAAGCTATTCCTTTTCTGAAATTAGGCTAGGCTGATCCACACAGCAACACCCTCACTTTCCTGCTGCCCTTGAAAGTGAAAGGGGTGGCAATGTAAAAATCACACCCCTCCACTGCCTACCTTCAGCAATGGGGCTAGACATATCGCGGGGCATAGTTTAATGTGGATTGCAGGACAGTGATTGGAGGATTCCTTCCCCCTCCCCCGATTGCTCAGCTGAGCATCCCTGCAGACAATGTAATTGGACACCAAATGGGGGAGAACCAAAGAAGCTGATGCAGCAACACTATTACATCCTAAGAGCAAAATTTTTGTGCAAATACTATTCCTTCAAAGTCCGCCTGCTGTGCTCCTGAAGGAAGAAAGCATGCAAGGAACAGTAACATTGACCAGGCTTGCTAGAGAGGCAAAGTGGATGGAATTGTTCCACCAGCAAAACTGCAATCACTCTGTGGTTCGAACCTTTCCTGATCTCTTTCCTTCACAGTCACACACCTCCCCAAGCAACCAGGGGTGGCCAAGATGGGAAGATCCCAACTGCTGCAGGCTTCCACCTGATGGCTGCTGGTGGGAGATGGCTTCTCAGCCAAACTCTTATGTGGCTACAGCACCCCATGGTATTGTAGTTGTGCTTTTTCAACCTGTACTTGTTAGAGAGAATGTAATGGTAGGAAGAGCTGGAAGTGGAGGCAAAGCCCGGCCTCCCTGCCTCATAGCCTTGTGCTGTGGGTGAGGGACAAAGGGCCCATCAAAGATGCTGCTTGCTGCTCTCTCACAGATAGTACCATACTGTAATAGATAGGAGCCCCTACAGCAGGGGTGTCAAACTCGTGTCGTCACGGCAGCGTCATATGAAATATCACAACTCCCCCCCTTCGCTAAATCGGGCGTGGCATGGCCAGTGCATGCCAAGGGCCGCAGGTTTGACATCCCTGCCCTACAGCATATCTTTGTCTTCTGCCGCAGGACCCAAAAGAGAGAGAAGCCCTGGAAGCTTGGTGACCTTTTCTAATTTGATTCTTGAGAGACTGGACATCTCTTGTCTATATATATATGTAGGTCTTGGTGTATTTGGGTCTTGTCCCGTGTAAGATTGAGAATACCTTGGCGACGTTTCGACGAAATCTCATCCGTCATCTTCAGGCTGGTGTCTTCAGCTTCATTCTTCTGGGAGAAGTGTGTGATAGTGGCTGTTTTTCCCTTTTAAACTCCAGAGTTGGCTGTGTTGTTACTTATTGATTGGTTGATGGAGTTGATGTATGCAGATTGGATGGCTTTTTCCCGAGACCCTGTGTGGCTGAGGTGCTGGCTGTGTGTCTCTCAGCCTTTTGTGCTGTAACGACCTGGGTAATGGGCTGTGTGATGACCTTCTGAAGACACCAGCCTGAAGATGATGGATGAGATTTCGTTGAAACGTTGCCAAGGTATTCTCAATCTTACACGGAACAAGACCCGAATACACCAAGACCTACATATATATATATATAGACAAGAGATGTCCAGTCTCTCAAGAATCAAATTAGAAAAGGTCACCAAGACATAAGGCTCAGCAGCTACACAAGTAATGTTGCAATGGGCCAATCAGTGACCATTGGACCTCCAACTTGTTGACTTTTCTCCCATGTGACCTAGAATGCTTCCAAGCCTGATTTCCAACTTTTGTTGACTTTTCCCTCTGACCTAGAATGGCTCCATGGCAGATCTCATTGGAAAATACCCCCTTCCTTTGGGAACACCTTGGACTGGCTTCAATCTGCTTCAGTGATCGTCTGGCAAGAAGATGGAGACTCCACAGTGGAGTCATGTTTTCGCCAAGTGGCAATTAGGTGTCTTCAAGTTAGGTCAAGGAGATGGTGCGGGAGACCTCTGCTTCTGCAACCACTGTTCAAAATGCATTGTGGTGTAAGAATATGCAGACAACTTATAAGAAGCAAATGCAAAGCCAGCAAGGAGCTGCATATGCATTTGAAAAAGGATACTCTCTACCTTTGTTGAAGATGAATCTCCAGCTGCAAAAGCCATTGTGAGTGAGGTCAAGGTACTTGAGGAGGGTACTTGCTAACCCTTGGATGACCTTGGCAGAACTTGAAAAGGCTACATCTTGGTAATTTGGATGGGATGCCACCAGGAAATCCCAGGGTTGTACATGGGGCAAGGAAAAAGCAAGCCACGGAAGGCTGTCATAAAGGACTTGCATGTTGTTGGAAAAATTACATGGGGATAACTATGAAATTATCAAGAGCTGGCCCTGGCTCAGGGGAGGCTTTGCTTTGAGTTTTTTTCCTTTCTTTTGAGTCTACATTGTTATTTTTGCTTCAAAATCAATCTCTTTCTCTCTCTCAGTCCAACACACCTCACAGGGTCATTGTGGGGAAAATCAGGAGCATTAGGTATGTTTGCTGCCTTGAGTTATTTATAAAGTAATAAGGGAGGGATACATTTCTAATAAATAAATAAAATAGAAGTTGGCATTTATCAAGGAGACATTGAGAATATACAGGCATTTTTCTGATAGTCATCCTCCTGAAAAAAATAACAATTTATTCCTATAGCTAATTGCTCCTCATAGTCTAAAGTCCAGCAGATCAACACAATTTCTCTTCTGAGAAAAATAGGCAAGGGAGAAAACATATTAGACAAAAACCCAAATAGATTTTCTGAAAAAAAAGAATCTTATTAACTTTGCCCTGCATATCACTTACATAAGCACTACATTTGGGCTCCTTTGAATGAAATTTTATGAGAAGCATGGAGGTTTATACACTGTATATATGTGCATGCTCTGCGCAATCTCAGTGCTTCTAAAAAAAAACATATGTCTTAGTACATCTCTACTAAGTCAACTTTGCCTTAGACACAATGATTTTGACTGGGATAGGGTACTGAACTGGAAATTATTTGGGATAAAGAACTGGGTACAAGGGAGTATAAGTATGCATCAGACATCCCTCTCAGCACCATACAAGTTCCCCTTCCATTTTATGTGATTTAAAAGCATATTTTAAAAATTCAACAGAAAGTGGGATGCCGTAGAACAAAGTTCTAGCACCATATTTATTTATAGGACAATTTTTGAACTGCACAATGACCCAGTGGGGTGTCAGAGAATAGGCTGGGGGACGACAGAAGATTCACTTTTGGGCATATAGGTTTAGATGACTGATCATGTTAACCAATGCAGCCATTTTGTAAACAGACTAAAGTCCTAGGGTCACCATTTTTCTCAGTATGTACATCAGACACTCAAAATTACAATTGTGCCCCTGACTCAGAAAGGTTGCCTACCCTAATATTTGAACATTGTGTTGTTGTATCTGCAAAAGCCAGCTGGCAAAAATTAAAGTGACAAGTTAGCCAAAAATGAAGTAGTCACAAGGTGAAGCACCACTGCCACAGCATTATGGGTTTTTTTTTTCTCTCCCACTCCAATATGAATAATAAAAACAAAACTAAATCAATTGTGGTGTCAAAGGCCTGCTGCTTTTTTTTTTACCAGACCACAAACCATTCCTCACAATAGGTGACATGAATTCTTCCTATCTGGAGGAATGCTCAGGCCTACCAAACACAATGAAATGACTTTTTCAGCTTGAGGCCCAGCTTTGTTTGGATTCTCCTTCTGTCATCAAAATAGAGCAGTTTCCCATTAAAATAAATAAGAAAGTGAGGAGCAAAGCTGTCTCCCAAAGAGCAGAAAGAAAACGACAAACGGTGATAAATAGGGTACAAGAATTTGGCCAACAATGTTAACCAACTGTGTCAATAGAGAAGAGGTATAATTTCTTCATGTGCTATCAAGCCTAACTTTTAATCATCTACACTGATCTCTAAAGTACATTTCATCCTTCTCACAGCAGAAACACCAGAGGGGAAAATCCCAAGGCACCCAACCTCAAACCAGTCCTTTTGCAGCCTCCATTTTGGATGCTGCTGTTGATAACCTTATCCTAAAACCACCTTCTGCACCCAAGTCCTCACTGGGAAAATTCACAACTGCAGGAGGCAAAGGGAAAAGTTTCAGTCTTTGATTAATACATTCAGTAATGGAGATAGGGGGAAAGGGGTTAAAAAATTACTGGCTTAAAAAAAGCAGCAGGGGTGAGAGAAAAATCTCCCCACCACCTAACCTCGCTTAAATTTTTGGTTAAAAAAATAAAAATGGCGCCTGCCCATTGTCATCCCACCATAATTCAAACATCCAAGACATTTAAATATTATTCTGTACATATATAAAAGCCCCCGAAGAAAGGTGGGGGAGGTGTTGAGGGGGACAGGCCTCAAGCCCAATTTTTCAATGGGTTGAGGCCATGTGGGGGCTTCTGCCTCAGGATCTCTCCACACTTGCAAGGTTCACAGTGGTCCAGGTCTGTCGTAGTTCATTGGCTTCTATGGAAGGCAGGAAGAGGAGAAGGGAACAAGTCCTCAGAGAACGTCAGCTCGCTTATCTCGAACACGGCTCCTTGCTTTCGTTCGGGCTTTGAAGGCAGCTGAATTATACAGGTGCTGGGGCAGCCAGAGGGAGAAGAGACATACATCACAATTAGCTCAGAAAACTGACAATGAAGAACCATTCAGTGGTCACAAATAATGATCTAAGTCTACCAGGCCCAAAGTAATTTCTGTGTTGTTGTAGTGACACTGAACCCCTCGACATTTTGTAGGACATTCCCCATTATTAATATAATTCTGAACCAAAGAAAGAACAGGAAGAAGTTCTGTAACAAGTAAGGACAGAGTAGCCCCGCTAGAACAGAACAAAGATATTTAGATCAAACATTTTCCTTGATTTCTTCAACAAGTATGGGTTACATGAAGCCTGGGGGTAATGGTGGCGGCTTACATATTAAAAACAATCATAAAAAAGACATATGAAGACACTCAAAATTAGTTGGCAGCTGAGGACACCAATCAAAATACTGCCATGTTGCCTAAAGACAAACTCTGCCCTAAAGCCCAAGGGAACAGTCAGACTTGCCAAATCTAAATAAAGGGCAAGAGGATCAAGTGATCCAAATCCTAGGGTGAAGCAATTCCAGAAGAATAGAAGCTTCTGGAACATTCAGAAGCAAGGCACAAAGGTCCCTTCTCCATTTTGCCCCCAATTCCTGGTTTTTAAATGTAGCCTGTGCAATGCTTGAAATGAGAAGTCTTCTATTTTACACTAGCATCTTCCCCTTTGAGGCGGACTCCTTAGTTCCTTGATAGGAGAGAAAACCACAGACCCTGAACAGACTAAAGGAGAAACCTCTAGAAATTATCAGCAGCCTTGATGACCTACCTTCTCAAAGCGTGAGATCTTACTCGCTTTAACAGTGGCTGCATCCAGGACTAGTGGCGGTCCCAATTCAAAGGTGTCCCGTAACAACTCATTGTTCTGGGGGTGAGAAGTGCAAAGAGAAAACAAGGCCATTAGCTGAAAGATCAGCACATTCTAGTGGTCCACTGCTGAAATCTTAGTGCTGCACATTTAAACTGAGGCAATCCAAGTCATTCGCTCCAAAGCTTGCCCTGCTCCCATCTTCTCAGCAAAACCACATACATTCAACATCTGCTTACCTGCAGGTGGTGTCTGACACCAGAACCAAGAGCCTCTTTGAAAGCATTGTATGTTCTTCTCCTTGCCCAGCTGTCCACATACATGCACTCCAGTCCAAACTTGATGGTCTCCTCATGGCACTCCCCATTCTGGAGAAGGAGAACATGTTCCTTGGCATTTCAAAAGAAGAGCTTTCATTAAACCCACCCACCCGACTACTGAAGGGTAACCCTTGGACTCTGTTACTTCCTCAAATGCTTGGGAAGCCCTGAGGCTTCCTGGATGCTGAGAGTAGGGACAAACGTCTAGGATTTTTAAAAAAAGCTGTGCAAGAGCTTACCAAGGCACTGCCAACAGAGGGCTCTGAACAGTCACAAAACAGCTTTATGATAATCCCCTAAAAACAGGATAGTATCGTACAACCATCTACTTGGGAAGGAATATTATGATAAAGCTGTTTTGTGATTATTTATATTTTTTATTTATTTATATTTGAACTTGTATGCCCCCATCTCCAAGACTCGCTCACAACTAAAAACACAGAACAATAAATATTTAAAAAGACATTAAACTAACAAGCCCAAATATAAGACATAACAATACAATAAAATACATTAAAACCCATCCCTCCCCAAAGGAGGGTCACAGCCCGGTTGGTCAAACCAAGTTTTTAATTCAGGAAGGCAGGAGATCAGGGGCCAGACGGAGCTCCAGAGGCAGTTGATTCCAGAGGTCGGGGCGCAACAGAGAAGGCTCGTCGTCGGGAAGTACCAACCGGCATTGGACCGCCGATGGAACCCCGAGGAGTCCTTGCCTATGAGACAGGGCAGCCGGAGCTAGCTATTGGAAGAAGACGCCCCTCAGATATTGGGGACCCATGCCGTAGGACTTTGAATGTTAAAACTAAAACCTTGAATCTCACCCAGAGCGCAATCGGCAACCAATGCAGGCCACGAGGAGGGGGTAACATGGGAGAACCGTAACTCCCATCACCACCGCCGCATTCTGCACCAACTGCAATCTCGGATGGTATGCAAGGGCAGTCCTAGATAGAGAGCGCAGTAGTCGAAGTCTCGAGGTGACAAGGGCATGAGTAACCGTGCATAGGGCGTCTCGATCCAGAAAAGGGCAAAGTTGTCGAACAAGACGGAGCTGGGCAAAGGCCCCCCTGGCGACGGCCCCCACCTGCTCCTCCAACCGTGAGGAGCTGTGCAAAGCACCAACACCTTTCCTCAGCTCTGGATGGGAAGGGAGGAAATCTCTTAACAGGTGTCCCTCCTTTCCAGGACAAAAAAGGATTTTAAGGTACGTACTGGAACCTATTTCTATACTAAACTTCAGCCTTGGAACATTTAAGTAACATGAAAAAGGAGGACATTTCTCCCAACATGCACAGAGTATCTGTTCCTCAAAAGTGAACAGTCAATCATCTGAATTACAGCTGGAAGAAACCTTCAAGTCATTAGATCCCCTCCTCACTGCCAATGGAGGCATCATTCCTGACAGAAGATTTTCTAGCCTCCACTTCTGACGTTTGGGATTATGAGAGTGTTAGGATCTGAAATAAAAGTGCCCGAGGACCTTTTGGAAAAACAAACATCCATAAGCCCTGCTAACAGAAGGGGGTTGGGGGAGCTCCTGAGCTACATTTCCCACCCAACCTCCCACAATTCCAGTTAGCACAGCTTCTGTAGTGTCCATTAAGCTCTGACAGGAAGAGGCACCTCAATATAATGCAAGACATCACGGAAGATGGAACGTTGCTTGCGTCGATCTGTTTTGGCTCGATACTTGTTGCTATCAGTGGCCAAGGCTTTTAATTTGGTGCACAGCAGGTCGGTGTCCTCATAAAAGAAGTCCTCCTGTGGCCAAAATGAAGACAGATATTAAACTTAAAGCTTAACTGTGGAGGGCCCAACAATAAACATTCCCTCAAATACGCTCTTCAAACTTCCTGCACCCAAGCTCTCTTTCTGTCTTCCCCCCTTGCTACTTCTCTTCTAAAGCTCATCTCCCCTGCATGTGCTTGGCCCTTAGTGACTCCAAAATCTTGCACACAGTTGCACGTGCCACACCTGCCTGCCTACTGCGTGGGTGTTGGTCTGCTTGCTGAAGTTAGGACACACTACTGGAACACCAAGAGTGGGCAACTAGATGTGCCTGGAAGGTAATGGGTCCTTCCTATAATTGCTCACTATCCACTAATACTTAATACTTTGTCACTTTGAACACAATGGATCTATAAGGCATTTTGACCAGAAAATGCTCAATACAGAATTATATGTTTTTATGCATGTGTGCATATCTACCTGAAAGAGTCAGAATAGTAATTTCATACCTCTATGTCACGGGCCAGTTCAAACAGAAGTGCAATTGTTTCACCTGCCACAATCCGCAGATTGACATTATCACTGGAGAGCATCAGAGGCAGCTTAGGTAAATGTCTGTGGAAGGAAATAGTTAAGGGTGACTAACAAAACAATGAAGGGAAGATCAACATAATCATTCAGCTATTTTGCAGAGGTTGCTGCTGTATCTTTTTGGCAACAATCACCCTGTTCTCTGCATCTAGAAGATCTAGGCAAAGCTAACTATGGATTCTCTACAGTTAAATCCAGCTTTCTATACGCCAATTAGAATGAATAAGGTTTTCCTACAGCTTAGAAGAAATACTTCCTGATAAGATCGATCAACTCACTCATCCAGGATCTTCTTAATCTGGGTGCTTGGACAGATGGTGAGGAGCAGCGACCAAGACTGAAGAGCATTGCAGTGCAAGATCTGGAGCAGAGGACTGTGGTGGGAGGGTGCCAAGGTGGCATCCTTGCTGCATGAAGTGCCAAAGATACCTTCCAGGCAGACCAGACAGGATACTAGGTCCTGAAAAAAGGAGAACCACCACTCAGTTCTCACAAATAGAAACACAGTAAGCTAAACAAGCTCTAGCTACCGTATTAGAGGTCAGGGTGTGATGGCTTCCAGATCCTGACAACTATTGACTATTCCAACAGCTCATCTATACGTGGCAACATGTAGAGACAGGGATTCAACAAGCTCATCTTAAATCCCAACCACTACGCCATTCCAAATGGTCCATGTGGTATAACAGACACATATACTTCCTCAATCTAGTGTCTATCAGATGTGGTGGCCCTCAACTTTCATTTTCCCAGATAGCATTTGAGGTTAAAGAGGTGAAAATAGTGGTCTCATACATCCTGCAATCTCCTGGTACGTGATGGATAAGTAGACAACAGCATTCCTATGACTGTCTACTCAACAGGAAGAGCTGATTCATATTGTCCTGTGAATTTCATCAGGTAACTGGGAGCATCACTGTTTCTTGATCTAATCCAAGGGTCCCCAAACTTGGCAAGTTTAAGACTTTTGGACTTCAGTTCCCAGAATTCTGCAGCCAGCTATGCTGTCTTAAAGTTGCCAAGTTTGGAAACCTCTGATCTAATCTATCCTAAAAAGTTGTTCTGAGGATAAAATGAATACAGTAACAAAGTCAGTGCAAGCTCCATAAAGGCAGGATAAAAAATGGAATCAATAAACGGACACAGTATGTCACATTGTAGGGAGATGGGCAGCATCAACATTTAATAATTTTAAAAATCCATACATTCTTCTTAGAACTCAGACTAAAATTCCTCATAAAAATGATGCTTACTGCATTGACAGAATACCATTTCCCATTCTATCCCAGAAGTTTGGCAGGAATTAATAGAACATTAAACCTATCCCTCTCCAGAACCTCCTTAGAGTTCTGCTGTTAATGAAAAGAGTCAGAACATCCCAAATTCTGTTTCTCTTTAGGAAACACCCCGGATGAAGAACAACATTATGTTCACATAATGCACCTGATAAGGAAAGAAATGGAGATGGCCGCAAGGGAAAGCCTGCCCTTTATAGCTTTGTGGTGCTCTCTGAGCTTGGTTGTTTGCTTTGCAGACATTCCGTGGCCAGACAGTGCTATATAGCTTTCCAGTTAAAGCAGTCTTCCCCAAGCGGCAGCACAAGAGAGCTATCAAGACTAGCTCTCTGCTAATTCCAACCGGCTGAGAAACACATGCATACCTCCATATCCGCAGCAGCAATATAGCAGCACATCCCAAGAGCAGTTGCGCACTGTCAGTGGGGAGACAAAATGAGAGAAGGAAGAAAGAAAAGGTGAAATCATTCAGAGCAAGGCTTCTGATGCATCTCCCTCCCACAGGCCTTCTGATGCATCCACCTTTGCTGCAAACCAGAGAAAGAGACAATACTCACACTCTGCCGAGCAACAGGGCTGGCCGAGGAGTCAATCAGGATGGTGATGAGGAGCGGCTTCAGGCTGCCAAAGATCTCCTCCCCTTCTGGCCCTGAGCCCATCTGAAGGCACAGTAGTGTAAGAACGGTAGCAGCAAGGGCCTGCTCCTCTCCTTTACCTGGCAGGGAGAACAGATACAGAACTGTTCAGAGGCTTCACACAAGGAGAGGATAAAGCAGACAACATCAGAGACACTGCAAGCAAAAGGAAACTGGACACAGTGGGGACACAATCAAATCTTTTTTTAAAAATTGCAAGACAGTGAGTGACATGCGGGACATAAAGAGAATGTCAAAAACTAAACCAAGGCCACAGATACATGCACGTCTGATGTAAATGAATCCAAACAATAATATGGGAAATGTGTTTTATTCCTTGGCCATCAAACACAGGAGATCCTATACACTAATTCAGCACAGATGGAAGAAAACCGGTTTATGATTTTTGTAATTTCACTTTTTGTTTCTAAAGTTGCTTCATTCCCCTTTTAGAGAATTCTTAAGCAATAGAATGCATGACTTACCGTTCCTCTGGAGAAATGCCATATTATTATTACCTTCTATTTTCAGTTTGGTAATGGCAATTATATCTGTCTGCATTCATGGCTATTATAAAGCTAACTTGAGCCTCCCCAAAAGGATACCACATCCCAGGTTCTCAGAATAAGCAGGGGCACATAAAAGAATGAAGTTAAGGCAATGTGCAAAAGACAGGAGCTCTTGCATTCACCATTTCACTGGTGAACAAGTCAGCCTCATTTCCCACCCCAACAGCTTCAGAAACCAACTTATCTTACAAGATGTTTGCAATGATTAGTGAGATCACATTTGATACGCTAAGTATAGTTCCAAGTGTCCAATTACAGGAAGGGACAAATTAAAAAGTGCCACACTTAAGAACTAGCAAAGCAAATCAATTAACACTATTTCAAGTCCAAATAATTTGCAATGGGAGAAAGTGAAGCAGATGCTTAATCCTGCCATTAAACCAAAGGCAATCTGAAGTCTTTTGTCTGCAGTGACTCAGTTCCCAAATGCCGAGACCTTGGGAAGCTCACCTTTCTTCAGGCACTTCTCTAAGGAATCTGTGAGGGTTAGCCTGCGTTCCAACAGGAAGTCAAAGAGTGTCTTGGAGGAGAATGCTAGCCGCAGGTTCTCAAGAGCAACCTGCCGGGTCTTGGCACTAGAATGGCAAAAAGGTAGTAGGGTGGAGGGTGAGAAAGAAAAGAGATAACACAAAACCATATTATTTATTATTTATTAGACTTGTATGCCGCCCTCTCTCCCTAAGGACTCAGGGCGGCTCACAGAATAAAAAAAATACAATACAATAAATTAACTAAAAAATAATTAAACAGTACAAGCCTAATATTAAACATTAAAACTATTAAAACCATTAAAATTTTTAAAAGAAACCCCCCTCCCCTCTTGGTTCAGTCCAGGCTGGCCTGCTGAAATAACCAAGTCTTTAGGTCACGGTGGAAGGAGCGGAGATCCGGAGCCAAATGAAGGTCCAAGGGGAGTTGATTCCACAGGGTGGGTGCCCCCACAGAGAAGGCCCTACCCCTGGGCCCCGCCAACCGACAACGTCTGGCCAACGGTATCCCAAGGAGGCCCTGTTTATGGGAGTGTACAGGGCGATCGGAATGTGATGCCGGCAGGAGACGTTCCCGCAAGTACCCCATGCCTGTAAAATCCTCCCTCTCAATCACCATTCATGCTAATGATGCATCATACTCAAATATAATGAATTATTTAACCTGAGTTTTCTCAAA
Source organism: Naja naja (assembly GCA_009733165.1). Lineage (NCBI taxonomy): Eukaryota > Metazoa > Chordata > Lepidosauria > Squamata > Elapidae > Naja > Naja naja. The sequence continues at coordinate 82,877,914 of CM019149.1, forward strand.
AAGCACCACTGGGCAAAATTTGCCAACCTAAAAAATTCTGGGTACACTCAGACACACTTGCTCAACTGCTCCCTGCCAATCAGGCTGCGGTCAGAATTCCTGTTATGTAGACAAGACACCAACCAGGAAGACTGTCCATTTTTAATTTCCCAAGACGAGCTCTGGATTGAGATGTCGTTTTCTGGCTTGATTTGTTGTACCTCAATGAGCAGTCAACAATAAAGAATGCCCTACATTTAAAAACCAGCAAAACCTAGTAAAATCTTCTTTGCTGTTTGTAGCTGTTTCCTCCCAGTCCCCATAACCAGCAGGTGTAGCAGTATGGAATTAAAAGACCTCAGGAAGTCTACCTATTTACATTAACATAACACTAGTGGCCAGGATCATGAGTGCTATATAGGCTTTGATAAACTAGCCCAACTGTGCACTTTTCACTGTTTCCCAGCACATTTTCCCTTCTTTAACAAATTCTATATTAGAATCTACATTTGAATGTCTTTTGTGACCTCATGTATTGTTCATTAAAATTTTATATTAGAGCCTAGATTTGAATTTCTTTCCCAACCCCATTTATTGTTCATCGAAATTTTATATTAGAGCATCTTTCTTACATTATAAAGTAAAGGACAGAGAGGGGACATGGTAGACCAATGCCAGTTGCCTGCCTCTAATCCTTAGGAAAGACCCTACTTGCCTCTTTTGTCTGGGTGATGAGAGCAAGATCAACGTTTAAATGGCAAGAAATGCGTTTACTAGAAGCCAGTCAGCAAGACGTGCATGAAAGTGTTTGTTTCACTGTACTTATAACCTGGTTATCCTTCAGGAGCTCAAGGCAATTCATCTGTTCTTCTCTAGCCTTATTTTACTCGTCACAGTAGCTTTGTCGGATACATTAACTCTTCTTACTACATTATAAGATCATCCTGAGCAGAATATCACCCGAATTTTTTTCTTGCCGCTGACAAAAAGCTTTGCTTAATAGCAGACAGGAGTCTTAGGACCATCCTTCTAAAAGTTTTCACAGATAAAAAAAACCTTCCTAAATCTAGTGATGGCATCTAAGTTCAGTATTTAGCAATATCTAAGCAACCTTCTCACCCAAGCAAGGTAGAAACTGGTTAGTATGTGGATAGGAAATGATTAGGAGATCCTAGATTAAAATGTTTTTTTTTTAAAAAGAGAAAAAGTGAGAAGGCAACGATAAAGCCAGTGATATATTGCAGAGAAGAAAACTACATGGATATGTAATCATCAGAAAACAAGTTCAATTTGATGGAGTCTTTATGATGCAACTAGTACATTATGCAATCCTTCATGTCTAATTTTTGGCAAAGGATACATATTCCAGGGAGGGAAGACTAATGCATGTTCCAAGACAGGTGCACATAATCACGTTTGCTTAATATCATATACCATGTCACATGTATACTGGTAAATCACTTGTCCAGGGACTATCTGAAGTTGCAACAATGCTGAACAAGTGGGGCTTAATGACTGGTTCTGCTGTAGCAAGGCTCCCCTAATCACTTGATTTGGATTTGGGCATTTAGCAACCAGCTCACACTCATAATGGTTGCAGCATCCTGTGGTCATGTGATCACCATTTGTAACCTTCCTTGCCGGCTTCCCAGAAGCCAAGTCACTGGAGAAGGTATCAAGGAAGGTTGCAAGGTTGCTCTGGCAAGTCCTCCTGATCTACTTTTGTGCCCCAACGTGTCATTCATTCTCTGGCTTTGCTGTGCTTGGCTCATGGCCTGCACTAAGCCTCTCAAGTCCTTCCCCCCGACACATGGCCTGCATTGGCCTTAACCTGGCTTTCTCCTACCTCCCCCACCCCCGCTTACCTGGGATACCTGCTGACCACCTGCTGGCTTGGGATTATGATAGCAACAGGATTGCTGTTATAATGCGATACGATCATGTGATGTCATGCTTAATAGCCACATCGCTTAGCAAAGACAATCCCAGCCCCAATTCTCATTGTAACTCGAGAATTACTTATAATTCTTTATGCTATAATTCTATTATTCCAGAAACTTTGTAGACTGATATTTACTTCTGGGAGCAAAATGCAACCCAGAAGCACAGCTAGCAAATCCCAGGAGCCAAAGTATGAAAATATAACCATTTCCTCCAACATTCACTATTTCAGGCTCCAAGAGAAGAGGTGGAATGAAGACGAATCATTGAAAGTTATCAGCATATAGAGGATTATGTTGATTTTTTCCTGTTGTTGTTAAAAGGAGAAGGAGTAGTGGGAAATTATTGTCCAGAATTCACTCTGCACGACTGAGAAGCTTGGCCATAAGGGCAGCAGTAATTTGTGCGGTGCAGATCGCTGTGCCAAATGTTCAGTGAACTTTTTGCTAAACCTTTTCAATGGATCTGCATCGAGCCAAGCCTGGCTGGTGTGGTAATGATTTTGGCAACGCTTCAAGTTTCCTATGTGCTAATAGGAAACTCGGATCTCCAAGCACCGAGTCTTGTGTAAGCAAAACGAACTGCACACAAGTGGGAGTCCAAGCAAACTCGGGTGAAGCTTCATACTTAATTCCACCCCTTGCCCTTCTACTCTCTGTATTTAATAAAAAAACCAAAAAAACCACAAGGGAGGTAGGAGAGCAGAACCCCCTGAATCAATACTGCTCACCCTCTGTGAATGGATAGGTGAGGACTAGCTCTTGGGAGGAGAAGGGTCAGAAGAACTGAAAACCAATGGGAGGATCAGAAAGGACATAGCTGGCTAACTCTCCAAGAAGAACCCAAGTTTTAATGTGGAATCTTTGGTGCTCTTTGAGCTTGGCTGTTTGCTTGCAGATGTTTCATTACTTGACTAAGTAACATCAACAGTGCTAGTGAGTATGGAGTGTGCTCCCTGTTTATGTTTATGGAGATTCTCAGTCATCCAGGTAATGGTTGTCCCAAAAACGCTTTTTCAAGAGGCAGCTGGACTTTCTGGTATTTCTTTGAAGACTTTTCAATTCTCATCCAAGAAGCTTCTTCAGCTCTGACTGGATGGTGAGGAATGGAAGAATTTATACTCCCTGCAGACAGCTGGTCATTTGTATAGGTGAGGATATGATTTTTCCCTAGGTATTTCCTCAATTAGAGTCCTGTGTTATGCTTGGTTGCCCAGATTCAATCCTTTCCTATCTGGATGTTGATTGCTAGAGAGGATATGTTCTAGTTATTTTTGTTTCCTTCTCAGATGTTTTTTTAATTGTCTCATTTGAAGGGTGTGTAAATGTGGTTTAGCTCTATTTATCTATTGATGGCTAATTAGTCTGAATGCCAAGCTTCAAGGAATTCCCTAGTCTTTTGTGATTTGGTTTGGTCTAGGACAGTGGTGGCTAACCTTTTTGGCCTCCTGTGCCAAAAATTGTGCATGCACCTGCACGCGCCAGCAACCAGAAGGCAATGCGCCCATGTCCCCTACGCATGCGCGCACAATCCCCACCTCCCACTGCCCCCTTATCTGCACTGCACCTCACAGCTGATTTTCAGCCTTTCCTCAGGTTGGGCTTCTAGGTTTAGGTCTAGTCTTTCATCACTTCCTGTTTTTCTGAAAAAAACAGAAGTGACGAAACAGGGCTAGATTTCGGCCTGCAAAGCTTGTAGAAGCCTGCAGAAGCCTTCCTCAAGCCTTTGGGAGGCTGGAAAAGGCCTCAAACTGGCTGAAAATCAGCTGTGAGGCATGCACATGCGCAGTGAGGTAAGTTTGCCTGCAGCTCATGTGCTGGCACAAATGGCTCTGTGTGCCACCTGTGGCATGCGTGCCATAGGTTTGCCATCATGAGTCTAGGATGAAGCTCCCGGCTGAAACTATGGTTGACTCAGTCCATGAGCTGTCCATGTCCATGTATGTGTTATGAAAAGAACTGAGCAAACTACTGTATAGAAACAGGGAGCAAACTCCACAATTACCAGCACTGAAGATGTCACCTAATCAGATAATAAAACATCTGCAAGCAAACAAACAAGGTCAGAGAACACCAAGGACTCCACAGTTGAACCCTGAGTTTCGTATATTCTCTTCTATTTGTAATTTCACATATTGCCAGAGGTGAAACTAATAAAAAACTCCTCAAAACAGGAAATGACAGTAGAATTTCCTAAAGGTAAAAAAGTGCACAAAACTTATTATCTCCCATGAGTAAGTGAATGGGCTGAAAAATATATTCAGTTCTGTGTTCAAGAAGTGTTCTCACTATTCTTTCTTCTATGCCTCCACCTTCTTGCAAGGAGAACTGATCTTAGCATGCAGCCTGGCGCTACTTCTGACTTTCAAGAAACAGAGTTCTGTACAATCAAGACAATTCTTCTTAATTTAAACCCTGCCCCAAACAAGTATTTGGGCCAAACAAAATCAAAATCCATGCCACAGCTCAAACCACAGGCCCATTTGTTGCTGATTAAATTTGTGACTGCCGTTGCTCTGTCCAATTTTATTTTCCAGCAGTTATGAACCCCAGACTGAAGGTACAGGAGCCTGTGGAAAAAGAACTGATGTGTCAAATTCAGATGTCACCTTATCAGTCCACCAGCTGCTCAGTCTGCCTCACTCTCCAAGATGGGGCAGAAGGTGGAGCCATTATTAAACTGGCTGCAGTGGTGCAGCTACATCAAATAAAATGATGAAAAGGCTATTGGAAAACAATACATGTCACTGGCTACCAAAGATAATATGCATGTCTCCTTGCATCAAAGATTAACAAGTTCATTTCAAAATACAATAGTTTGGGTATTTTGGACAAACTTTATAAGGTTTTGGTTTCAAAATTAAATATTAGTTTTGGCTCTGGGCACCCAAGAGTATATGTATCTCACCTTTTGTCCATCACATTGTCAATGCATTCTTTCAATTTATCTTCCATCTCCTCTTGCTGTGCTTGCTCATCTACTGCTTCCCCTCCTGAGAAAAGCAGAAGAAAAGGAAAAAGATCAAAGCCATATTAGAGCAGCCGGACTCAGAACCTGGAATTCCAGCAACCATAGAATAAAGAGGACAAGGGTTAGAAATCAGGCCTGAATGGTACTGGCAGAACTGCAAAAAGGATTCTTTCTCCTAGCAGTTCAACAAGCTTTTTGTTCCACACGCTTGTTCAATAGGCGTTTGTCAGTTCCTGAACTACACATTATTCTAGCTGTGCTCTTGTTTTACAAGAATTAGTTCAGATGAAATTAGTAACGGGTAAGGTTGTAATAATAGCATAAAGATGCTTACAATTTTTAAAATCATTCAGCTGAAAGTCATTCAGGCCATCAGCTTGTGCAATAAATGCCCTGTAAGGCATTTTTTGTGCTACTACAACCTTATTTTAGTAACCTGTGTCTCTTCAAAAGCGCTAGCTTTTAATAAACCTCACTGTCTAGAGAATCCACATCATAGAGTAGCAGTGTTTGCAAAAATTTTAATAACTCCCCCTTTATGAAATCAGCTTCCTTTCCACCCTCAAAACACACTCAATTTATTTAAAAAAAGTTGCCAATAACAAAAATACATTGTGTTGGGTTTGTAGATTAAATATTATTATTATTATTATTATTATTATTATTATTATTATTATTATTATTATTGATTTTATGCTGCCCCATCTCCCAAAGGACTCAAGGCATAAATCATAAAAACAATATAAATATAAATACTATACAATTTAAAAAGAGATTAAACATGAAACCCAATAATCTGAATTAAAATAACACTATTCAATTAAAACCCCCATCCCCCTCCTCAGTCCAGGTCGGTGAGTTGGAACAACCATGTTTTCAGGCCCCGCCGGAAGGACCGGAGGTCGGGAGCCACCCGAAGCTCCAGCGGCAGCTGGTTCCATAGGGTGGGTGCTCCCACAGAGAAGTCGGTCAGCTGAAATTGTCTGGCCAACGGCACCCCAAGGAGGCCCTGTCTGTAAAAACGCACGGGACAATGGGAAGCCGTTATTGGCAGCAGGGTCTCCCTCAAGTATCCCAGTCCTACGCCATGCAGGGCTTTATAGGTCAGCACCAGCAGCTTGAATCTCACCCAGAGGGCAACTGGTAACCAGTGCAGCTCACGTAGGAGGGGTGTAACTATCACAACCTGCGCCGCCGCATTCTGGACAAGTTGAAGCCTCCGGGTGGTCCTCAAGGGCAGCCCCATGTAGACAGCGTCGCAGTAGTCCAGCCGGGAAGTGACGCGCACATGGCATTTATATATATAAATATTTTTTTCATTACGGAATTTCATTAAGAATTCAGCACTTGCAAGCTAATACTATATATCTCTATATACCAGATTAGAAAAGTCTGGCCCATGACTTTTTTAGTATACAGAACAACCCGGCTTTTGAAACTATCTTTTGCCCCCCACTCACCAGTCCCTTCTTCAGCTATACTGGCACTTTCACTGGCACTGCTGTAATGACTGAGAACTTCACTAGCTGCTTCATCATCACTTGCTGGAGACTCCATCTTCGGATTGCTACGAGCACCTAAAGGAAGACATAAAAGAAGGTCACAATCGATCACCTAAAATGGATTCAGAATTTGTCCAGCAAAGGTTGCATCTGAAGAATGTGACGTGCATTAACTTTACTCCAGAGGATAGACAATTTGCCAAGAAATAATTTGCCATGATGTACATATAATCACGACAAGCTGGTCACAAGGCCACCACAAATGTTACCATCCCTGATCAGAAATGTAAAAAATCCAAAGAGTAGTAATATTTTTTTCATTATTTTATAGGAGAATTCACTAACGTGATAAAAGATGACTAAAAGATAAAGGATGTCTATTGCAACATATATTTGTACTGGAAAAATCCTTTGGAGTTTTTTGCATGGAATAACTCAATTCAGAGATAACGTATCTGTTTGGATTCATACACCCTCAGTGTATTAAGAGTGCTTAATAAATCAGCATTCCTCAATGTGTCCATCATATTGAGAGACTAGTGAAGGTTGAGGTATATGGCCTGTGAGGTATATCAGGATTTATGTTTCTTTCTACTCTTACCACTCTGAGCTACAATGCATTTCTTATTTTCATCTATAACATTAATATTTATATTATGCTTTAGAACTAAATCAAGAAATAGCAATTACCTTAGAATATAAAAAATACAACATAGACAAATTATCAAACTAATCAACTCCAAGCTTAAGGGTGATAGAAACAGCTATCCACTTCACACACACACACAAGAATAAACTACAAAACCTGCTGACAATGATATCACAAGCAAAATTAAGCAATATGCAACATAAAAGTCAGAATAGGGAACCACATGATCTAGATCAGAATGCAGAACTTATGGTCCCTTTTTAAAAGTACCTTTCCCCAAATAATATATCTCTTTCAATAATGTCCCCTTCTAAGCTATAATAATCTTATATTTGTCCCAAAAGTTAATACAAGACAGAACAGTTAATGATAAATTAATCTAAAGTCATTCTGGTGTAAAAAAAAAAACCTACAACCAGAGAACATTTAAAAAGTCATTGGTGGCAGAGAATTGGGGTTTTTTTTCTACTCACCTAAAACCAGAAGAAAAGTCAACCCATCTCTTTACATTCCCAGATAGCTCTGTTACAAAAGCTAGTGGCCTTTTGAATAAAGTTAGCCCTATCAGCTTTGGCACACACTACTAACACTGAAGGCCTGGACTAAGAGATAATTGGTACTAAGCGCAAAAAATAAGGAAGAAACAAGGAGAAACCCAGTCACCTCTCTGACTTCAAGGGACCAGGGCTTTGCTCAATGCCCATATAAAAACCCTCATGGCGTAAACTTATGATGACAAATAATTTTGTTCATAATCTGAGCTATGTGGTAAATGTCTTCTCAAGTGGAGAAGTAGTACTAAAAACAAAAACAATGCAGGAATAAAACATCAGCCTTAAAAAGATAGTCCCAATAAGCAAATAGTAGACTTAAAAGAGAAGGAAGCTCTTAATGCTTTCAGACTTCAGGGACCAGCCACAGATCATCACCCTTCTAGATCTGGGGTGATCACTACATAACTTCTATGAAATCATCCATTCTGGCTGTAGAATTTCCATCATTTGGGCACTCTGGTCAAAAAGCCATGCCTGCCTGCTGTAGTCACTTCTATCAATTCCTTCTGGAAGAGGAGCTGGCAGAAATGTGGACTAAAATAGCAATAAGATTTATATACCGCTTTACAGCCCTCTCTAAGCGATTTACAGAGTCAGCATATTGCCCCCAACAATCTGGCTTTAACATGCTTAGCTGCCTGAGAAAAAAATGTGTCACCTCAGCTGGCCTCTTGGAAAGCTAAGTGAGTGAGTTAAGATCTCAACAACAGATATCTGAAGTAAGGACAGCATCTGCTCATAGCCTGCCATATCATATTGTACTTGAAGACTTATTACAGGCTATTAAGGTGAAACATATACATGGCACTTGAAGGGTACTTGAACCAGGTGCAGGTGTGACCTAGTTTTAAGCCACTAGCAGTTAATCTCATAATGCATTATGTTTTTTAAAAAAGCAGCAAAGGTGTTTTAACATTAGTTGTCTGTCTCTATCACTACCGTGTTTCCCCGAAAATAAGACACTGTCTTATATTTTTTTTGGCTCCCAAAAACACACTAGGTCTTATTTTCGGGGTAGGTCTTTTATATGTATGTATGTATGTATGTATGTATGTATTAGGTATTGGGTCTTGTCGTGTAAGATTGAGAATTTGGCAGCTGAAATCTCATCCGTCATCTTCAGGCTGGTATCTTCAGCTTCTTGAAGACACCAGCCTGAAGATGACGGATGAGATTTCGAAACGCTGCCAAGGTATTCTCAATCTTACACGGACAAGACCCAATACACCAAGACCTACATACCTTTACCCGTGAAAATCTACGAAAACAAATATATATATATATATATATATATATATATATATATATATATATAAAAATGAAAAAAACACTTACCATATTCATGTAGAACAATGTACATTCATTCATGTACGAAACCACGAACAAATCGCATACCGTGTTTCCCCTAAAATAAGACACTGTCTTATATTTTTTTGGCTCCCAAAAACACACTAGGTCTTATTTTGGGGGTAGGTCTTATTTTGGGGGTAGGTCTTATTTTTGGGGAAACACGGTAGTACAGCACCCATATTCCAAGAAATGTTCTCTGAAGCATCTCCAGTCTGCTTGGTTACTGCATTTGAAAGAGTGCTTCACCTTAGATAGCCTGATGGAGAAGTAAGGCTGGAGGCAGCTTGGAAGGCAGCCAACTCTTCTGCTGAGCCAGCTAGTCTTCCTTTGTTAAAACCGTGATAAATCAAGCTGCACAAGGCCCAACACACTGGTGGTGATTAGCCTGTAATAATTAAGATATTACCACTCTTATCATAACAACAAAGGAATGAACTGTGAAGAACAAGCATACTTAGGTTCAACAGTCTGCTTCATAAGCAAGCACAGAAAGGAAGACCAATGATCAAGTGCTCCCAAAACTGATTATATTGTTACACAGGTAGGCATGTTCATATAGCTTTTGGTTAAAATATTTAAATGTGGAGTTTCTTTTTTAAACTGTTTGGAGCAGAGGTTGTTCTACTAACTAAACAGAAAAGATGATGCAGCCTACAAACAAGTTCAGGATAAGACAACACAAATTCCATTTCTCAGCGTGATCAAGTAGCAGAGAAGCCCCATAAGCATTCAAAAGACTGGGAACAGGAAATGTAATATAACTCCTATCCCTAGTAACAATGTAGCTGGGACAGGAAACTCTACTCTTCTCCATAAATAGAAGTTGGCAGTCAAAATCAAGGGAGTGTCAATAAAGGGTTACTGGTCTCTAGCTTTCCAGCTGACACAGCAGAAAGCTGACCAGTGGCAGAAGCCAGATGTGACTGAGCACACAGGTGTGCTCCAAAGTAAACAGGGCTTTTTGGTGCCACCCTGGGACAAAGGGAAACTGGACTTACTATGCTATACCAGCAGGGCCTGTCAATCACCAAAAGGTGACCTGGCATTTCTAGCCCAGACAAAGAGCAAGAACAACAAACCAGCAGCAGGACTAGCCAGATGCACATGTGCAATTGAAGTTGTATTTAATGTGAACATTTGCGAACAGCCTGTTAACATATGCCAAAAGAAACCAGCATCCTGATTTTTGCAGTTATTGGAAAGTCAGGTTTGGTCCCATTGGGGGTGGCGAGTCAGTGGCTGTCCAATGTACCCATGTTTCCTCAAAAATAATAAGACCTGGTCTTATATTATCTTTTGCTACAAAAGACACATTAGGGCTTATTTTTGGGGAAATACGGTACTAAATGCATCCATTTGGTCGACAATCTTAACTGGGGATTATTTTTGGGAAAGCAGGTATATTGGAATGGTCCTCACTGAACCCATATCAGTATTCCACTCCAAGGCGGATCACCCATAGACCATGGTTTTAGTATGTATTTAGTTTTCCCTCATGGCTTTATGGAAACCTTTTGGGGAATTGAAAAATTTATCTACTGATTTCATTGGTTTTACTGTGTCTTCACTGCTCTTTTGTTTTTCTTACAGAACTGCCTAGTGGTCTCTGCTAAGATTCTCAAGGCTGAAATCAGGGAAGATAAAGACTACCACAGAAGCTACAATTAAGGGAGCCAGAAATGTCTATTATATATATGGGAGGACACAGAACTTAAAGAGGGAGGGAAGCTGAAAATAAGACAGTCTGCAGGGAAAAAAAGTCATAACAGATGGAGAGTGGGAGAACATTCAGAACAGAGTTTTAAGGCAACGTTAATGTAAAAAGGCTCCGGTAATTCAGAAAGGAATATGCTCAATTTTTTTTAAAAAGTAGCAATTTCCAATACATCAGCAGAAAATAAAACAAACTATAAAGAAAGTTCAATACACTAGACAATGATTTGACTAAAACCCTAAAAGAACTAAAACCCTAAAATGCTAGCTGCCTATTGAAGGAGGATATTCCAGTTAGGATTCCATCGGAGAAGAAGTCCTCATGCACCTGATTCTACCAAGTGTGCAAACCTAAAGAGAGTGGTCCCAGGTAATTTTAAGGAATTGACAGGTTTGAAGGGAACAGCTTCCTTGGCACAATCATTGATAATTTTGAATTGTGCCTAAAAGTACACAGGAAACCAATTGATTAAATGTCCTTTGTTATAGGTTTGCAGCCTATCTGTTGTGTATTAAACCAAGTCCTCAAGAGCAGCCATATACCCAATGAATATTAGAAGCTATTACTAGTTTCTACTACAGCATGGAGAACTGTGATTATTTTGGTCTCTGGTGTTTTTAGGAGTTTTATAGAACAATAAACCAGCTAGCTGAAAGCTCAGTCTGTCAAAAGGTGTTCCACCAATAAAGGAAAATATTTGTAGCTCAGGGTTGACATAAGGGATCCGTGGTGCTCTCTGAGTTGGTTGTTTTCTTGCAGACATTTCATTACTCAAACTAGGTAACATCATCGGTGCTAGTAAGGAGTGGGGTTTGCTCTCAGTTTATATTCTAGTGGCTTGCTTTGTCAATGTTGGTGGGAGTAGTCTTGGTGGTTCTTTGACTGGGCTATTTACTGAATTCTTGCTGGCAGCTCCCTGATTAAAGTGTTTACTTGATCGTTGGCCTGATGTTAATCTTGGAGTTAATCTATGTTCATCTGGGTCGGGTGTCGGCAACCCGCAGCTCCAGAGCAGCATGCAGCTCTTTGGGCCCTCTGCTGCAGCTCTCTGTCCCATCACTAGCTGGCCCTGTCCCTCGCCCTCCCCTCCCTTGCCTGGCCTGAGAAAGTAAGGATGACGGCAGGAGATGGAGAAGTGGACAGGGCCAATTCTCAGGCGCCTCACTCTTGCTGGAGCTTCTTCTGGCCCTTGTTGGTGTTGGGTATGCCTCGGTCACTTAGGGAGACACACAACCTGCTCTCGACCCCGAGATACTGGCCTAACCCAGCCGTTGACCGATGCTGGCCTCACTAACACGAGAGCTGGTGGGGTGGGAATGGGATCTGGCAGGAGGGAATGATGGAAAGGTGGCCGAGCCCACAGCGCCCAGCTGTGGCAGTGGGAAAAGGGAGCTGGCCCTGCCGAACCTCACACGTCCACCCTGGGGGTCAGGCTCAGAGAAAGCTGGAGCACTCTCACCAAAGATGCTCACCTGTCAGCCAGTTCCCCCGGCATCTCTTTTCTCTCTCTCAGAAAATCGCGGCTGGGCCAAGCCAAGAAGCTCTCCTTAGGGCTCTTCACTGCTCCTTTTATTTTTTATTTTCGGAAATCCAGGCTGGCTGAGGAATGAGCACTAGCTATGGCAGGGGCTTCTCTTTGGGCAACCCTCCTCTTCCTCTCGTGAGCCCCTGGCTGGCAGTGACGGGGCTGGGAGGGTGCGCACATGCTGGGGAGACTCTCCTTAAGCGAGTGCCCACCCACCCCATGTATGCCCTTGCTGCGCTTTGGCCAAGCCCGGCTGCTCGCTTGAGGGTCTCCCCGTGTGTGCACACCCTCCCAGCTCAGCCACAGGGGGTTGTGAGAGGAGGAGGAGGGTTGGCTGAAGGGAAGCCTCCACCGGGGCTGGCACTTGTTCCTCAGCCAGCCCGGATTTCCAAAAAGAAGAAATAAAAGGAGTAGCAAAGAGTCCCAAGGAAAACTTGTTGTCTTCGCCCAGCCTTGGCTTTGAGACACAGACACAGTCAGAGAGAGAGAGATACAGAGGGAGAAAGAGAGAGGGAGAGACCTAGAGAGACAAAGACACACAGAGAAGGGTTTTGTGACTGGGTAGGTGTGGCTAGAAGGAGGTCATGTGACCGGGTGGAAGTGAGTGACATTGAGTTGGCCATGCCCACCCAGATTTTATGGCTCCTGGTGGTTTTTTTCTGTGGGAAATGGGGTCCAAATGGCTCTTTGAGTGTTTAAGGTTGCAGACCCCTGATCTGGGTGCTGATTGCTGGTGGGGAGGTGTTTTGGTCTTTTTGTTCCCTTTTTGTCTTGTTGATTGTCTCTTTTGCATAGTATATAGCTATTGTTTATGTCTATTGATGGCTAATTTGTCAGAGTGCCAGGAGTCTAGAAATTCCCTAACATTTTTAGATGTGGCATGGTCTAGGATGATCACAGATTCCCAACTGAAACTATGATTAAGTCTATCCATATGTTGTGAAATATTGTGTCTTCTGATTGTTTGTTGGTGTGCAGTCATTGCTATGAATGTTGTAGATGGCTCTTCTTTTTTCTCCTGGGGCTGCTGGGACCAAAGGCTGCATGTCTTCTGCTCTTCTTCTAACTGCAGAACGCGTCCATGAATACCACTCAGCAATGACAGGACATTACAAAATAATACTAAACAGAATGGAGACCGACCAGCCAGTATACAGTTGTCTAGCTGGAGAATTCCAGGACAACTCATGCTGCTAAGTGTTAGGGGCACCAGCAGCTGGGTGGCCTTGGAACCAGCTCGATTCATGGAGTTTAGCCAATTACGTCATGTTTACTTTCATGCATTACAGGAGGATTTTGTGACATTTCTATGGTAGATCACCATGCCATATTTTTTTTTGAATTAGCATGATGAAAAGACACACATGATAAGTGTCATTGCTTTTATTTCCTCAGAAAAACTGCAGTCTGGAAAATTTCACTTTTCTACCATGAGAGACCTCTTAGATAAGAATCTGGCCTTCTGTAAGGTAAAACTGACCTGCTGAATTACAACACACGCTAGACTTGAATGTCTATGACAATTCTTTAATTCAATATAAGATCCTTATTCTGTTTGCACAAAGCAATAGAATAACCCATAATCAGCTGACTCAGTTACCAAATTAACCACACTGAAAAATAAGCCAATCACAGTGGCTGCATTTATAAAAAAAATTTTATAGTCTAGCTAGTCACATTTAGTATAGTTTGTTAGATGAATCAACCAACGGACTAAACCAAATAATATTACTTTACATAAAGAAGGGAAGCAAGGATGAATGAGATGTAGTCAATTAGGTTACATAGGAATAATAGGAAGGTTAACATCATGTCTTCTATCATGATACATGTGGAACTCAACTTAAAACCATTCCTTTAGTAACCATTTGAAGTTATAGCACTTTTTCCAAAAGTGACTTATGACCATTTATGACACTTATGACCCTTGCAGCATGCCCAGTCACATGATCAAAATTCCAAAGTTGGCAACTGGCATGTATTTTTGATGGTTGCAGTGTCCTGAGATCCTGTGATCATGTTTTGTAACCCTCTGACAAGCAAAGTCAACAGGGAAGTCAGGTTCACTTAACTGTATAATTAACTTTAAAACTGCAGTGATTCACTAAACACTTGTGACCAGAAAGGTATAAAATGGAGCAAAATTCACAACTGTCTTAGCAACAGAAATTTTGGGCTCAAATGTGGTTGAAAATCATAGACTATATTTCCCTTCCATTTGATTCAAAGGCCTTTCATTTTAGAGTAAGTTCGTTTTAACCACATTTTTAGAACAAGCCATGGTTGTATTCATAAGTCACACTAAATCAAAACCAAAGAGTATTATGGTTTAATGCAATGTGTGAAGCACTCATTTTTCACCCCATGGTGAAAGTTTCATCACTCAATATTCTCACTCTGGAGTTCTGTGCACAAAAGCTGTTTGTACTTGTGAACTATCACATGAGTTGTTCAATTTTGTATACAGCAATGCGCAGAAACTACTTGAGATAATACAATGGTCACCAAATAAGCATTTGATGACCACAGCAGAAACAGTACAGTACAGAGTTGGCAAATATTGCTTTCTTCAAGGCATCTAGGCCACAGAGAATTAAGTGTTAAACATTTAACTATGAAGTCAGCATGTCCCAATGTACCAGTAATCTCTTTATACAACAAGAATACAAGCATTACTTCTTGACAACTGTGGATGTGGTTACTTACAAAAAATCAAAGTACGAAACAGAATGATAAATCAGTGAGATGAAAAGTGAACGCCGAAAGTTATTTGTTCCCAGCAACCCACAGCAGATTCAACTAGGTTATAGAGATACTATCAGCAGTTGTAACTACAAGTTCCAGCATTGCTTTTCTGGTAGAAAGGCAAAGTCAGATGGGCACATGAACAGCACAACATTTGGTACATAGGCAACTATGCAACGGCCACAGATCCCGTGAAAAATATTTCTCTTATTCTATCAAACCTGCTTTACTTCACACAGCTTAAAACACCAATAGACATTTTTTGGAGGTCTGTCAGTCATACTATCCAGAGCTAGTTTTGTGTCACAGCACCGTGACAGAGAGGCCACCCTTCTTTTCCTTGCTTCCAGATGTTAGAGGAGGCATTTTCACTCAGCCCACGTGGCCCACATAGCCCATCATATAACACACATTTTAATGCATACAAACCAATTGTGTATTCAACCAAGTAGAAACACAATTTATTTTCCTAAACAAGAGTCTCTAGGTGGGCTTAAATTCTGGAAACCATTTAGTCTCTCCTAAGAAGCATGAAAAGAGAAGACCAAGGGATTTTTTTGGGGAGGGGAGATATTCAATCAGGATCCAGAAGTAAAATGAGAAATAAAATAAAACAAGAAAATGAGATTTTTTTCTTCTTTCATTTAAAAGGCATTTGCTCGAATTTGGGGGACAGCAGCATTTCAGGTGAAAGTACCGGGCAGGCGATGGACATCCTCGCAAGCCATTTCCAATTTATTTTTTCCCTTCTAAATTTACCACCACGTTTAGACTCCTTCCCCACGCCAGACTTTCCACCCACGTTTCTCCAACCGGGCGCTTGGAAGAGCCGGGAAAAAGACCCGCTTTCCGGGCGCGCCGGTCCCTCTTGACACGCGGCATTCCAGCCTGGCTTGCCGCTGTGGCAGCTGCTACAGGTCCTCCGAGGCTACACCGGAGCCGAGCCGGCGGGCATACACAGCGATTACGGCTCGCCCTCTTCCTCCGCGGAGGGAAGGGAGCTCCCCGCCGGGCTTCCACCCCAAGCAAGCGAGGATGCAGGCGGTCGGTCACCCAAAGCCGCTCGCTGTCGCCCGCGCCTTACCTCGCCCGCCTCGGCGGGATCCTTCTCCCCGGCGTGATCGGGGCATGGCTAAATCGAGCGGTTATCAGGATATGGTTTCTGACCGGGCGGCGCCTCTACGTTGTGAATCGACGGGTACGGTCGCTGCCTCACAGGGGAGCCACGCCGTTCGCTCCACCACCATTTTCCTTTCCGTGATTGATCACTCGCTCTCTTCCCCCGCCAAGCGAGTGCCGGTGCCGCTGCCGCTGGCGCCGCCGCCGTTCCCTCTGGGAGCTGGAGTCCTGGCGAGCCAGGCTTGCCCAGCTAAGGCGCTTTGTGACAAAGGTGGGGTGAACTACCAGCCCCATGATGCTTCGCGCGCCTCCCTTTTAGGAACCTGCTGGGAAAGAAGAGTCTCGGGGATTAAGGCACGCTAGTAACGTAAGCGTGGGAGGCAAAGAACTACGACTCCCGAAAGGCCAGAGCAGAAGGTTCGCTGGCCCATGAGGGAATCCACGGACTTTGGTGACGCGTGCTAAGGACCCCCGCGAGTTACCTCTAGCGCCCTCCGCTGGAGAAATGGGGTGTTCCGCAGAGGCGACCTGCATCCCCCAGCTAGAGAGCGGGGAAAAGGCTTAAGGAAATATTATTGAAAATTACTAAAATATATTCGGCCGGGCGTGGAAAATTTTTTTTAAGCAAACAGTACCCTGTGTTGTTAATTTTGAATAAATGGAACGCAAACCTCGACAACATTTTGATGCCTTTTGCGCCATTTAGACTTGTGGGACAAAATCATCACACAGCCGCAGGCTCCTTGGGTTTTAAGCAGGAAAACGACCCACCAGGTGGGCTGCAACTGATCTGGGCGCGAGAGATGGGAGTCATTCTCCCACCTTTTATCCTTGGCTTACAACCTTTACGAATGGCATTCCATGCCTACGCATGACCATTCTCTTTTCCTTCGGGCGGAGTATCGCTTCAGGACCAGCCCATTAAAAATGAGTCACCTGGAGTGGGAATGGTATATTCCATTGCTTTCGTGCTAAGTTCAACGTGGCTTATATTTTTTCTTGGGATATTGAGTTTCATCTTTCATCTTATTTCAGTTTAAAGTAGAAGAAACTTTCGTATATTCAATGGCAGTTTGCCATTTCAAGAAAATAGATCTTTTGAGGTTTTTTAAAGGTTTGATTGCTTATTGTACCCTATGACTATTAATTATTATTATTATTATTACTATTATTACTATTATTATTTTATACACAAAAAACAAGTGTACACAGCAAACGAGATAACTATGCTGGGTTTCGTATCACAAATCACTAGTCGAACACTTCCAAGCGTTTAGGACTGTGTGATGTATCGGTGGATTATGTGAGCAGATCCCAGTAAGGTGGCCTTCTGCAGCTGCCCAAGGGTGATTTTGTCAGTGCCAATTGTTTTAAGTGCTTGCCTAGGTCAGGGGTAAGGAAACTTGGCTCTTTTATCACTTATGGACTTCCAGAATTCCTGGTGAGCCATAAAAGGTTCCCCATCCCTGGCCTACTGGTTTTTCAGTTGTGGGGAAAATTAATTTTTGACTTGAATGGGACTGTTTAATATACAAATGTAGGACATGTCCTACAAAAAGTGGTATTGTGTTCCAAAACTTTGTCAGTCTGTATTCGGAAGCCCCACAGTAGTTTTGCATGCTCATTTTCGATCACATTCTCAGGCTTATGATCCCACCTGTTCTTTGCTACAGGCAGATGATAGTTGTGACACAAGTTCCAGTGGACCATCTGAGCGACTGTGTTGTGACGTTGTTTGTAGTCAGTCTGAGCTATTGTCTTGCAACAGCTCAGTACGTGATCAATGGTTTCATCCGCTTCCTTGCAGAGTCTGCATTTGGGGTCATCAGCAGATTTTTCTGTTCTGGCTTTGATTACATTCATTCTGATGGCTTGTTCTTGGGCTGCAAGAATCAGGCCTTCTGTTTCTTTCTTCAGTGTTCTATTGGTCAGCCATAACCAGGTCTTTTCCTTATCTACTTTTCCTTGGATGTTTTCAAGGAACTGAAATTATTATGATTATGATTATGATTATTATTCCAGGGGCTTCTGTGGTGCAGTAGTTAGAGTGCAGTACTGCAAGCTACTTCTGCAGCCAGCTGCCTACAATTTGGCAGTTCAAATCCTACCAGGCTCAAGGTTGACTCAGCCTTCCATCCTTCTGAGGTGGGTAAAATGAGGACCCAAATTGTTGGGGGCAATAGGTTGACTCTGTAAACCGCTTAGAAAGGGCTGTAAAGCACTATTAAAGCGGTATATAAGTCTAAGTGCTATTGCTATTGCTATTAAGTGTTGTACCTTATGATTCTTGATTCTTGATGAATATATCTTTTATGTATACTGAGAGCATTTGCACCAAGACAAATTCCTTGTGTGTCCAATCACACTTGGCCAATAAAGAATTCTATTCTATTCTATTCTTTCCTTTCCCCCCTCTGTTTTTTATTACAATTTGAAAAGTATCTTTGTTTAGCCAAATTTGGTTACCAGCTTTGTCCTTAATCTTGGTCCATTCTCCACATAATCTGTACAATCTTTTTTCCCATTTTCCCATTTCATTCTGTGTACTGACCTAGGTGTTTCATTTGGATAAAGGATCTCTTATGATTATTATTGATTATTAAAATAAAATATTTTTCACACAATGTTGCATTGGGACTACTATAGCCAACCTGCCAGAATCCAGACCATATTGGCAGTGGTAGGATTCAAATAATTTAACAATTGGTTTCTGCCCTAAAGGTGTGGCTGGGTGACTGGATGGGCATGGCTAACCAGAGGTGGTATTCAGCAGGTTCTGACCAATTCTGGAGAATCAGTAGCGGAAGTTTTGAGTAGTTCAGAGAACCGTCAAATACCATCCCTGACTGGAGCTTTTACAATATCCTTCCCCTGCCACGCCCACCAAGCCACGCCCACAGAACCGGTAGTAAAAAAATTTGAATCCTACCACTGCGGCCAACTCAACAATCACATTGAGGGGTGCCTCACCTTACTCAGCCTCACCCCCCTCCCCTCCCAGCCACTCCTTGTCATGCCCCACCTCGCCCTGACTTACGACCACAATTGAGCCCAAAATTTATGTTGCTAAGTGAGAAATTTATTAAGTGAATTTTGCCCCATTTCTTGACTTTTCTTGCCACATTTGTCAAGTGAATCACTGCAGTTGTTAAGTTAGTAACATGGCTGTTAAGTGAATCTGCCCTTCCCATTGACTTTGCTTGTCAGAAGTTTGCAAAAGGGGATCACATGACCCTGGGAGACTACAACCATCATAAATGTGAGACAGTTGTCAACCATCTGAATTTTGGTCACGTGGTTATGGGAATGCTGCAACAGTCACAAGTGTAAAAAATGGTCACTTTTTTCAGTGCCATTGTAACTTTGCATGGTCACTAAATGAACTGTTGTAGGTCAAGGATTACCTGTATAAAAATACAAAAAGCTACTTTGCAAAAAGCTGCCCTAAATACCAATCATTAGATTAGAAATGGGGGAATACACACTGAAGATCAATGACAGTCACAGCCATCATGGAAATCTAAACCATTCTGTCCAAATACCTTCCTTTTCATCAGCAATACCTGCAACCTGGAGTTACAAATCAGGCAGGGTGCCAGAGCACCTTGAGGAATTAAAATAGTTAAAATGAAACTATCGGCAGCCAACTATTGCTCATAAAGCAATAGCAGAGAGGTCATTTACTATTACACTACTATTACTGTTAATCTTCGCATCACTCCTTATCACCCATCCCCTCCCACTTGTGACTGTATGACTGTAACTTTGTCGCTTGTATCCTTATGATCTGTATTGACTGTTTCCTAGTATGATTTGATTGCTTATTGTACCCTATGACTATCATTAAGTGTCATACCTTATGATTCTCGACTCTTGACAAATGTATCTTTTCTTTTATGTACACTGAGAGCATTTGCACCAAGACAAATTCCTTGTGTGTCCAATCACACTTGGCCAATAAAGAATTCTATTCTATTCTATTCTATTCTATTCATTAAGCTCTCCAGAAAGTGGGTGGGCACACTTGGGCTGCAAAATGTTGAGCTAAAGAGACAAATTAACAAAGTATATAGAGGACCCAAGTTCAAGTCTCTTCCCTCCCAAGGTAGTCAGGATCACAATACAATTAGTACATGCCACAGGCAGATATCTAAATAAACTTCAAGCCTGGTGCCATGATATTGAGCCTTATTATCATGAGAGAAAACTAAAATGATTGGAGGGAGGTTCCATACCCTTACCTCCTTTTTTAAAAAAATCTTACTATCAGTGAACAATCATGCTCTGCCCACTCCAAAGCAATGCAAGAGACTCATGTCCAAAAGGTGCTTTTCCAAGAGGCAACTGGACTTTCTGGAAACCAAGAAAGTCCAGTTGCCTCTTGAAAAAAACACCTTTGGGACACCCATGACCTGGATGACTGAAGAATCCCCATAGACAAGAGACTCATGTGCTCAGTGAACTGACAAAGCACCCTTTCCCACCCAGTATAAGCAATCCTTAGATCCATTTGCATCACTTAAAGATACCAGCTGGTCTCACTCACCTCAAAAGATATTGTTGGAAGAAATCTCCTGGTTGGTTCCCCAGCTGGGAAGCAGTCACCGGTGTTGAGAAGAAATTGACACTGACGCAAGCTGCCAGAAAGTGGAATCCTTTAATTCAGGAAGACAAGAGGATGTAGTGACTCAACACAGGCATTCCTGGCTAGCTAGCAGATTGGGGTGGCAAGCCTGTACCTTTTTATACTTAATTTTCCTTTGAAGCTCCTGCTGTTTGCTGCGTTTTGATGTGCCTCTAGTTGAGATGATTGCCATGGGTTTTGTTTTTCCTGCTTTAATGTGTTAATCCTGGTCCTAGATCTTTTTTTTTATCCTAAGGGTTAATCCTGTCAGAGAGGCAGGAAAAAGGTATTCTGGTGTGCCTCAGTGAGTTATTTTTAGCCTGATCCCGCTTTATTGCTCTACTTAAGTGTTTTTGTGGTCAGCTTTGTTCATGGCTTTTGACTGCTCTGAGTTTTCCTTTCAGCTGGTGCTTTTGCTTTGGGATTTGAATTTCTTAAAGGGAGAAGGGCTGTTTGAAGTCTTTTGGCATGGCTTTTGTGGTTTCTGGCACTATTCTTTTGGAGTGTACTTCCCACAATATCCTAAGGAAACCATCCAGATTTAAGGAAAGACCACATGCCCCCAGAAAGGCAGTAAAAACATCAGACAAAGTGCCAAGCTTGCATCTTGCCTCTCAGCCATTGCTTAACTTGAACAGACAGGCAGTGGTGGTCCAAAAAGATTACCTCATCGCTTTCCCATCAGTGGGATGGGGGAAAGATCTCCTGAAGTCCTTTTTTTTTGTAACAAAAGGAGCCAAAGACTAGCCAGATAGCTCCATTTAGAGAAGATTACTTATCTAGGGAAGAAAGAGGCCCGTGATCACCACCTCCCACCCTTAATTGAGGACAGGCAAGGAGTGACTGGGAGGGGATTCAGCCGTGTTGGAAGTACACCCCAAAAGGACAGTGCCAGGAACCACTAAAGCAGTGTAAAAAGCTTAAAACAACCCTTTCCCTTTAAGAAAGTCAAGCCCTTCCCCTTTAAGAAAGTCAAGAATAAAAGTACCAGCAAAGGGGAAAAAACTCCAGAGAAGCTGCTATGGAAAGTCTGGGCATACTGCCAAGAATCATTAAGCTGTTACAATGTAACAAGGCTTAACAGCAGAGGCAGTTTCTGAACACACTTAAGCAGGGCAATAAAGATAAACAGGATTAGGCTAGAAACAACACACAGAGGCACTTCAGAATGCCCCCTTACTGCCTTTCTGACAGGATTAACACCATAAAATGGGAAAAACAAAAGGCTGTTGGAAGGAGATTTCTTCCAATGGTCAGTTCGCTAAACTACTCAGAAAGTTAATTACTGGTTCTCCCGAACTTGTGTGAACCGACTTAATCCCACACCGCATATTGGCAACAAAAAGGTACAGAATACTCCAGTCTTTGCTGTGTTGGAAGAAATGTCCATCTGGTTCAGTTCCAAGCCAGGAGAAAGACACTGGAAATATGGAGACTGATTGGAAAGATCGTTTAATGGTGAAGCAGAACCACCAAGCATATGGTTCTGGGCAGCTGACCACATGGAGTTGAGAATGAGGGGTATTTATACCTTCTCTTGGGCTTTGAATGTGAGCTTCCTGTTCCTGTGCAAGAACATGTATTCTATTGGCTGTTGTAGGGGTCATAGCTGGCTCTGTAGGTCGTCTGAGCTCCCAGGTTTGGTTGACGTTTGGAAGGTGTGGTGTAACTGAGATGATGCAATAAAGGAGCTTGTGTTCTGAAAGGGTGTTGGGCAACTCCTATTATGGCTGAGCGCTAATCCTACCTTTGTTCAGACCTTGCTGCAGGGAATTTTTGCCTATGAATAGGGCTACCTATCTCTTTATCTCTTAAGTGCTGGCATCTGCTGTAGGCTATTAAGGAAGGTGGGAGCTGCTTTCCAAGAGCTTGTTTCTCCATTTCTCATCTAGGGAAATATAACATTCTGCCTTTTTAATATTTCTCAAGATACTTCATTCTTCTAGGAGTGGGGTGGGTGCTAACTTCCTACACCTGCAATCTCCTAGTTGTCCCGCTTTTTTGTAGCCCAGATTTGATACGCTTAGCCAAGCTTTCTGTCTTACTTAATTTTATTTTTTAAAATATTATTTTAGTAAAAATAATATTTAAAAAAATAAAATAACCTTGTGTGCTGCAAAACAATCCAGCCTCAAGCATATTTGTCTCTCTCACAATTCTTCTAGGCTCCATATAAATAAGAGAGATGTAGTCCTTGTTTAGTGATTGAGTCAGTTAGCAACTGTTCACAGGACAGTGATGAAAATATAATTATATGACAGTCTTTCCATTTACCATCTTTGCAGGTCTGTAAAACGAAGGAAAGCTGGTGTAAAATTGTAAAATTGTGATGGTTCACTTAGTGACTGCTTCAAGTTGCTATTCCTAATTGCAGTTGCTAAACAAGGACTATCTTGTTTAATAAAATGGTTGATGGTTGCAGGCCAGTTATGAGAGGGAATCATTAAGTAGCTCATTAGAGAATATTAGTGAATCAAGTGCATATAATCATTAAGGTCACTGAGGCTGGAAAGGTGTCTGGCAATGAAGAAGATGGAAAGCACCCCTTATTTCTTTGATGGCATCTCGTGGTTGATGAACCCAGAGCTAAGAAAGATCATGATATCAGTGGTGCTCAATCATTAGTTCATTCTCTGCTTTGCTTAAATTAATCTACCCAAGAATTGGCATACTATAAAAACTGTTTGACACAATTAACATTTGTGTTTAAGCTTTAGTGTAGAAGTACACCAGTGATTTGATTAGGTGAACACTATGCTAGTTCACCTTTGCAAACTGAATGTCAGTCCAGCCTCTTTTAAGCTTCCAGTAAAATGAAAGACATTTTTGTCTCAGGCACAATTTTTATCTACATACACACAGGGTATATAAATGAAGCAGGCCCACCATTTTATAGCTCCACTTCTAAACAAAAGCAGCAAAAAGCTACTTACATTCCATTGATGTACTTATCTTTTTTTAAAGATCAATGAAGGCAGCGACCAGAGGGAAGAGAATGTTTCTGCACCCAACACATTAACCAGTTGGAGTGGGATATTTGCCTATAATGAAATGAAGCACAGCAGGAGAACCAGATGGCGCTACTTGACTTGGCACAAGTTGGAAATGCTACTTTTGATATGTAATGGGATATGTATTGCTTTTTATTTAATATCCACAAGGAGCAGTCAAAATCAGCAAGATCAAGCAAAATGCAGATTGAGGATTGTGAACCAAGCCCCACCCTTTTTGAATGTGCCTGTGATGTTGGCATATGTTGGAATGGGGTGGGAGGTTTACATCACAATACTCTGTCTGACATCTTGCTGATTTTGACACACACCTGCAATTGTCACTGTCTTTTGCCCCTGAGAAATGGTCAGTGGTCAATACTTAATCTGGGAAAAACTGACCATGTGAATCAGCCTTAAGATTCCAGGAAACAGTGAAGCTGGATGGTGCACTTCACAAACTTTAATTATATCCCCTGTTAAGTCTGTACCTATGAGACGTATTCATTTAAGTCCAATTAAAAATTATACAGAACAACAACAACAACAAAGTTTGTGGCTGACCCCAATGTATCCTGTTACAATCCTGTGTGTAACTATACTGCCCCTTTCAAAATCTGGACTGGATATTTATAGATTCTGCCAAAATACAAACACTTCAAAAACTTGAACTGGATTTTTAAATTAGTTTAGTATCTTAATTAATATAGAATCCCATTATGCGGTATTTGAACTGAGGCAATAAATAAAAGAGGTTTCTCTGTCTAGGTTTACTATGATTAGCTTGTGATCAGATGAATACCCAGGACATGATGTTAAATTTTAAATATCTCCACTTATTTACAAAGTTTGGAGATGCCTGTCATAACATACTTGTGAGGGGAAAAATATTCTGGAACCGCGTGGAATCTGTGAATAAACATGTTTTGGAACAAATTGTTAGACAAGTAATCTGGCAAATGGCTTTGTGCCATTAACTGCTTTATAACCAGGGCATTTCCTATTATTATTAAGGAATGTTAGATCTTTTTGGATTTCTAATTTTAAATAATGCCCACTCATCTCCATCCAAAAGATAGAAATCAGTGGAGCTGCTTTTCTCCAAGATAAGAACATGTTCCCTGGGAAGTCTTTTCTCAGCAAAGGAAAGGTGAGGATATTCTTGCTTTGTACACAGAAGCTGAACATCTTTTTTGCAAATGTTACTTTTTCTTTATTGGTCACATTTAGCCAATGTTTAAAGGCGGTGTTCCTCAACTGTGGTCATTTTAAGCTGTGTGGACTTCAACTCACAGAATTCCTTAGTCAGTGCTTGGCTGGGGATTCTGGGAATTGAAGTCCACACAGCTTAAAGTTGCCAAGGTTGAGAAACACTGGCATAGAAGACTGCTGGCCGGTAGCTTGGCAACTCTTGTTTTTCAGATCTGGCCTGTGCTGGACTCTTGGCAACTTTCCAATCTGCTTGGCTTGGTCAGCAGTAAAGATCTGTGAGACTGTAGGGCGGTCCCACTGTTTGACCACTGACAGGAAGGGGAAGGCTCTTGATCCAAGGCCAGCTTGGACTGATATGGAGCAATTTCCCAACCTGACTTTACATTGTATTTGGGGAAGTTGGGGAGTGATTGTCTCTTTTTGGGAACTTTTGTGAAGCTGCAGCAGAGCAGAAAAAGAGAAGTGGAGAAATACTGCTTCTGAGGGCTCACTGTATTGAGGGTCTAATGGGCAACTGTACCCCATGTGCTTTGAAGCTGTGGAATTATTGCTGATACACAAGCCCTAAGTAAATATTTGGCCAGCTGCAGCTTCCTGCCGGATATTCCTGGAGATATAACCTTGTTGGCATATCTATGTGACCATGTTGGGAAGACTGCGTGTGATGGAGAAAGCCATGCAGTTGACAGCTGCCTGGATCCTTGTGTTGCTCTGCACCTCCAGCAAAGGTGAGGATCTACCCACCCACCCACTCTGAATCTCCACAGGGTGCTTCTTTCTTGTTTCAGTAACTCTGTGGAATGCAGAAGGTGCTGCTTCTCTGTACTGTAAATTCTAATAATCAGGATCTTTTCCCAGAAGAGTCCTTTTTCCTTTGCTGTTTACCAAAGCTTTCTGCCCTGAGATAGTTCTGTCCACAAGTTAGTGGATAGTGTATTTTTTATTTTTTTATTATCTTGCTTTTATTATTTTTATAAACAATTCAAGACGGAGAACATATCTAACACGCTTTCCTCCTCTTATTTTCCCACAACCACCACGCTGTGAAGTGAGTTGAGCTGAGAGAATGACTGATCCAAAGTCACCCAACCGGCTTTCATGCCTGAGGAAGAACTAGAACTTCAGAGTCTCCTGGTTTTCATTCCTGCATAATGACCAGACATTTTTATCCTGGTCTGTTAAGGACTGTCTCTTTAGACAGAGCAATAGCTGTTATCTTCCTCTGCCTTCTTGGTTGAGGTTTCTCACGTCTCTGTAGAACCATTGGTGTTTTACTAGAAATGCTTTTTCTGTCACTTCATCCTGACTTTGCCTTTCCCTCATCCCCAAGAGGTATCTGGGAGGAGCTTAAACTCGTATTTAGTTGTTTCACCCTGTTTTATTTTTTATTTTTTAATTTTATTTGGACTTGTATGCCGCCCCCTCTCCTGAAGGACTCGGGGTGACTCACAACTAAAACACGAACAATAAATAATTTAAAAAACAATGAAACCCAAACAAGCCCAAACAACTAAAACCCTATTTAAACCCCCCCCCCTCAAAAGTCAGTCCAGCCCAGCCTGCTCAAACAGCCAGGTTTTTAGATCGTGGCAGAAGGAGTGGAGATCAGGAGCCAAATGGAGCTCCAAGGGTAGTTGGTTCCACAAGACGGGAGCCGCTACAGAATAGGCCTTCCCCTGGGGCACTGCCAGCCGACACTGTCTTGCAGACGGCACCCCAAGGAGTCCCCGTCTGTGTGCACGCACAGGGCGATCGGCATTCAATGTTGGCAGGAGACGCTCCCGCAAATACCCCGGACCCAAGCCATGTAGGACTTTGAATGTTAATAATACCTTGAATCTCACCTGGAGGGCAACTGGTAACCAATGAAGTTCATGCAGGAGGGGCGTAACGTGGGAGTATCGGGATACACCCATGACAACCCGCGTGGCCGCATTCTGCATCAGTTGAAGCCTCCGGGTGGTATGCAAGGGCAGTCCTAAATAGAGAGCATTGCAGTAGTCGAGTCGGGACGTTACAAGTGCATGAGTGACTGTGCGAAGGGCATCTCGGTCCAGGTATGGGCACAGCTGGCGAATCAGCCGAACCTGGGCAAAAGCCCTCCTGGACACAGCCCCCACCTGCTCCTCCAAACTGAGCCGTGAATCCAGGAGGACCCCCAGGTTTCGCGCCCTATCCACAGGGGGCAACACCTCTCCCCCCATGACCAAAGATGGAACCTGCTGACTGATCCGAGATGCCTGTATGCACAGCCACTCAGTCTTGGCCGGATTGAGCTGC
This sequence comes from Naja naja, assembly GCA_009733165.1. Classification (NCBI taxonomy): domain Eukaryota; kingdom Metazoa; phylum Chordata; class Lepidosauria; order Squamata; family Elapidae; genus Naja; species Naja naja. Next base: position 82,905,068 of record CM019149.1, read on the forward strand.
AGCCTGTTTCTGCCCATCCAGATCCATATTGCATCCAGACAGTGGGACATCATGGAGAGGGCATCACTGATTTGGTTCGGTATGGAGATGAACAACTGGGTATCATCAGCATACTGATGATACCTCACCCCGAAACCATGGATGATCTCACCCAGTGGCTTCATACAGATGTTGAACAAGAGGGGCGAGAGGACTGACCCCTGAGGGACCCCACAAGTGAGAGCCCTCGGAGTTGACCTCTGCCCCCCCGCCAACACTGATTGCGAACGCCTCGAAAGGTAGGAGGAGAACCACCACAGAACAGTGCCCCACTCCCAACCCCTCGAGGCGCTGCAATAGGATACCATGGTCGATGGTATTGAAAGCTGCTGAGAGATCTAATAGGACGAGGACAGAGGAAAATCCCCTGTCCCGAGCCCTCCAGAGATCATCCACCAGTGCGACCAATGTCGTCTCCATGCTGTACCCTGGCCGGAAGCCCGATTGATACGAATCTAGATAGTCCACTTCCTCCAGAAAAGCGAAGCTGCTCTCAACAACCTTCACCAAAAAACGAAGGTTGGAGACTGGACGAAAGTTGTTTAAAACGGCCGGGTCCAAGGCAGGCTTCTTCAGGAGGGGTTTCACCACCGCCTCTTTCAAGGCGGTGGAGAAAGAACCCTCCCCTAACGAAGCATTAACCACTGCCTGGAGCCAGCCGCACATGACCTCCCTGGAGGCATATACCATCCAGGAGGGACACGGGTCCAACAAACACGTGGTGGAGCTCAGATGCCACATAATCCTGCCCACTTCATCCTCAGAAACAGGATCAAACTCAGCCCAGATGGTGTCGGCCAGACTCCCTGATCCCCCCTCTTCAGACTCCTGCCAATCAGAGTTCAACCCCTCCCGAATCCGAGCAACCTTATCCAGCAGATGTTGACCAAATTCCTCAGCTCTACTTTGCAAAGGGTCCACCCTCACCTCTCGGTGTAAGAGGGAGTGCGTGACCCTAAACAGGGCGGCCAGGCGGTCATCTGTGGATGCTATGACAGCGGAGAGGTAGACCTTCCTCGCCGCCCCCCACAGCCACCAGGTAAGTCCTAATATAACTGGGCTCGATCAGATTCAGAACGGGTTGACCTCCACCTGCTCTCTAAACCCCTCCTACGCCGCTTCATCTCCCAGAGCTCCTCTGTAAACCAAGGAGCTACCTGGGATCTGTGGCGAGTGAGGGGACACAAGGGGACAACTCAGTCGAGAGCCTCAGTGGCAGCCTGTTGCCAAGCGGCCGCCAGAGCCTCGGCCGAGCTATGGATGAGGGACGCAGGAAACGACCCCAGTTCTGCCTGGAACCTCTCAGGGTCCATCAGGCGCCTGGGGTGGAAACATCTCAGCGGCTCCTCATCCCAGCAGTGTGGGGCGGCCTGCTGGAAGACCAGCCATAGGAGATAGTGATCTGACCATGCTACGGGTTGGGTAGTCAACATACCCACCCCCAGATCACTACGCCACTGTTCCGAGATGAAAACAAGGTCGAGTGTGTTACCCCCCTCATGAGTAGGGCCCTGTATTATCTGGGTCAGGCCCATGGCAGCCATGGAAGCCATGAACTCCTGAGCCAAACCTGATGCCCACCCTCAGGGAGGGCAGGTTTTTCTTTTATTCATATTTATATCTCGCCCTTCTCCGGAGACTCAGGGCGGCTTACAATTTTTGGGATACAACCCAATGTGCTCAGCAATAGCCTTCCTTCCATTGTATATGCCTGCTTATTAGTAAGCAGCATTTTTACAAAGTCAGCTTATTGCCCCCAACAATCAGCCAAGACCAGAAGCCTTGGGAACTCCACCGGCACTCCCGAGAGGGCATTGAGCAGCCCAAGCAGGGCCATTGCCACGCAGCTGGGGGACAGGTACATAAGCAACAGGCCCAACTGACCCCTGGGTCCCAACTTCAAGAGGAGAGCTTCACACCCACCCATCTGCGGAACAGAGACCTCCCTTGGAATCAAGGTCTCCCTAATAACTACGGCCACCCCGCTACCCCTACCCTGAGCTCGTGGTTGGTGTAAAACCTGAAAACCTGGGGGGCATTAATCAACCAGAGGGGCTCCTCCCCCCGGCCCCAACCAGGTCTCAGTGATGCAGGCCAGGTCCGCGGTCTCCTCAATCAACTCACGGAGGAGGAGGGGTGCCTTATTAACCACGGACCTGGCATTAAAAAACACCAACCGGAGCCCAGGGACTCCGTATCCCATATCCCCAGGGAGCAGGCAGAGGCATGAGGGTCAGAGCGTGCCACAGCTCGAAGACAGCGGAGGCATGCTCCTGTATCACGATACGGCCCTCTGACTTTCCATCTCCTGCCGAATCCAACCACCTTGGGAATCGCCATTCCCGCCTTGCTCCCCAGAGCCCCAAAGACCCCCTTCCCCCTTCCCCACACCATGACCCTTAGCCAGGCTGGACTGAACTCCCAAACATCTGGGCAGAGTTTCCTCTAATACCTGCCCAGACAAGCCACCCCCCCCCCAACCCCTTCAAACTGTCAATTAAAAACTTCAAAAACCTCCCCTTCTGAATCAGTTTTAATTTTAATCCCTTGGCCATGCCATGGTACCTCTCGGAAACCCAGGATCCTTCCTCAAGGAAGGCCTTCAATAATCCAGCGGGCCACCTCAGGGACAGGGGAACACCCCTGAGTGCCCGCAGCTCCAAGGAAGAGTTAAGTGCAACGGATGGTAACCATCTCCAGTCCATGAGGGAGAGATCAAAGTCCAGGTCGAGATGGTAAGCAGGCAGGTCCAATGATGGTAAGTCCCGGGGCCAGCACCCAAGCGGAATCCCCCCACCCTCAGCAGCCCTCTTACCGCCAGCCAGGAGTGGGGGCCCCAAGTCTCTGAATGGTCCAGCCTCCTCTCTCCCACAGAGGAGGACGGTCCCCAGGCTGACCCCAAGCAGGGAGAACCAGGCACCACTGACCTCTCACCACAGTGGGCCAGCAGGCCCGGTGCCCTCCCACCTCACCGAGGCTCCCCCAGAAAACTGGACAGCCACATTGGGGGGGAAGGGAGAATTGGTCCAGACAAACTCCAGCAGTAGGATGGTACATCGACTTCCTCCACCACCGCCGCTGAACCACCGCCAGCCGCTGTCGAGGCCTCCGCCAGGCCAAGGCTGTCGCCACCTCCGCCGGTCGCTGGCGGCGGCACCAGAGTGGAATTCGTCGAGCCAGCTGCAAACAGCGCCAAGCAACTGCCAGGACCGCCGGGCCACCAACAGTACCACAAGGCCACCAAAGCCGCCACCACCATCAAGAAAAGTCCCAAGCTGCCATTGGGGCCATCAGTCACCATCAGTCCGTTGGGGCCCATGCGAGTCCTGTTGCCACCAACACGCCACCGCTGCCTCTTAAAGGATCACCAAGGGCCCACTGCTGAGGCTGCCCGTCTGCCTCCATCACCACTGCTGCCATCACCGCCACTGCTGCTGCCACTGCTGAGGTCGGGGGGGAGCCGGGGGGCTGCCTAGGACACCACGACACCCCCCCCATTCACCCCGGCCCTCTCCTCCACCACCTCAGCTCCAGCTCCAGCTCCCGCAGGATCACATCCTATTGGTGCCATGGCCTTCAGTCCGTTAGGCAGGAAAATCGGCAAACAGCAACCGCCGCGGCCACGACATAGGCAAGAAGCATTGTTTTCCCATGAGTGCAGTATAGCAAGTTTCATCCACCTCTTAGTGGATGTTACAGTTAGATCCCACCTAGAAGAGTAGGGCCAAGGGGCCACCTAGGTTAGTATGGGTATATCCCCCCCGCTCCTCTGGCCCCTTGGTGCATTCTGACCTTTTCCATTCTGCTTTGCACAATGGGAGAATGATGTTCTTTAAAACCAGCATCACTTATTCAATGTACTCACCAGACCCCTGAGCTAATAACCAATGCAGAGTTCTGGAGCGTCCTGAATAATAACTGACCAGCAATGGCTGTACAGTGAATGGGAAAAGAGAGAACCAGTTCACTTTCTCCTGCATCACAATACAGTTTTCTCTCTACTGATAAGCTGCTGTTGGGCTTTTTAGAATATAGATTTAGCAGTGTTCAGAACTAGCACAAAACGTGTGTCCAAAAGATGGACAGCTGAGGTTTGGCAAAAGTGATACAGAAAGTCGATATGTACTTGAGTATACCCACAAAAAAAAAATTGTGGCAAGCCAGACATTCCTTGGCAGATGGCTATCAAAACTTCCCTCATTCCCCAACCTTAACTTCATCATCCACCAATGTATCGAGAATGATTCGGGAATTGAAATCCAGACATCTTAAAGTCGCCGATGTCGAGAACACAGGTCTAGTGTTTTAAGATTTTTATTTATTTATTTATTTGATCAGTCAATTGCTTACAAAATAATAGGTATAAGTATAAACACGAGAAAGAATACAGAAAACAGGTACGATTAAATGGGGACAATAGGACAGGGATGGGAGGCACGATGGTGCACTTACGCACACCCTTTACAGACCTCTTAGGAATGGGGTGAGGTCAATAGTGGATAGTTTGAGGCTAAAGGAATGGGGGTTTGAGGATGTAACTACAAAAGTCAGGTAGTGCATTCCAGGCATTGACCACTCTGTTGCTGAAGTTGTACTTTCTGCAATCACGTTTGGGGCGGGTAACATTGAGTTTGTATCTGTTGTGTGCTCTTGTTGCGATTGAAGCTGAAGTAGTCATTGACTGGTAGGACATTGTAGCAGATAATTTTGTATACTACACTTAAGTCCAACCGTAGGCAGCGTAGTTCAAGATTGTCCAAGCCCAACATTTCAAGTCTGGTCATATAGGGTATTCTGTTGCGAGCAGAGGAGTGTAGTACTCTTCTCGTGAAATACTTCTGGACTCGCTCAATTGTATTAATGTCTGATATACAGTGCAGATTCCAGACAGATGAGCTGTATTCGAGTATTGGTCTAGCAAAAGTTTTGTATGCCCTAGTTAGCAATTCAATATTTCCAGAGGAGAATGCTGGAAGAGGAGCAAGAAAACCTGAGTCCTTGTCTTACTTTAGGCAGGGAACCAGCTGGGTGACTTTGAGCCAGTCATTATCTCTCAGCTGTAGGAAGAAACCAATGGCAAAGCACTTCCAAAAGTGTCATCTAGAAAATTGCATGGCCATGTCCTTTTAGTTGCCAGAAGTCAAGACTGACTTGAAGAAAAAGTAAGTTTATTGTAGACCAGGGATTCCCAACCCGGGTCTGTGGAGCACCACCAGTCTACGACATGCCAGAAATCGGCTGCCCCATCTATGGGATGCAGGCAGCACACAAAACCACACTCTCTCTGGTCCGCAGGAAAAACCTTTCTCCATGGAACCAGTCCCTAGTGCCCAAAAAGGTTGGGGGCTGCTGCTGTAGACTCAGGGACTGGTAAATAGCATTTTAACACAGCCACAAGGAAGAGATCTTTAACAGATTTGTGACAAGCATTCATTAAGTAAAGCTTTCTGGCTCTCGGTTAGCAAGCTTTTGAATGTCTGTGGCAATAATGGAAACCTCATTTTTTCAAACTTCTTAGCCACACATTCTGCAATTAGGTTTGCCATTTTAAAAAAACACCAGTGCAATAATATGTCTGAGGCAGAAATGTAATAAAACAGTATTTTCCCGTCCTCACACTGGAAAACATCTACGTATGATTCTTGTCCACTTGATGTACAGTACTTTGCCTAGACATCTCAGATATAAGAATCACACAATCTCATTTGAGCCCAAGGAACTTTGTTCATGCTAAGCTGGTCTCTTTATTCTATTTCCTGTTTCTTAAAAAATGATGACATTCAATTCTCAAATTCTTAGAAAAGATTATGATTTAACTGGGCGAAGTTTTTCTGCTATTTCCCCCTTAAAGACTACCAGGATGCCATATATATATGCAGGAGGCCCTGCTGCCGATAACAGCTTCCAGGCATCCCATGTGCTCCCATCGACAGGGCCTTCTCCGGGTGCTGTTGACCCGGCAATGTCGGTTGGCGGTTCCCAGGGGTAGGGCCTTCTCGGTGGGAGCACCCACCCTATGGAACCTGCTTCCTCTGGATCTCCAGGTGGCCCCTGACCTCTGCTCCTTCCGCTGTGACCTAAAAACTTGGCTGTTCCAACTAGCCTACCTGGACTGATGGGGGGGGGAGGGTTTTAAATGTATTTTAATTGGCATATTTATGAGACCTTTGGTTTAATTGTTTTTTAATATTTGTATATTTGTATTGGATTGTTTTATTTTGTAAGCTGCCCTGAGTCCTTCGGGAGATAGGGCGGCATATAAGTCTCATAAATAAATACATAAATAAAATATTGAGGCACATCCTTATGCTTGTTTTCTGTTGAGAGTTGATTCTGTTTTCTTTGCAGAGATCCAGAATGACTGATGTTTTCTATGCTTTCTAGGTCACCGTTCTCCACTGAATGACTTCCAAAGACTAAAGGCTACTCAGCTGATTACTTTGGCTCAACAGCGTGTGGAGCAGATGAGTGAACTAGATGAATGTGCCCGGCAATGTAACACCTTGGTGGACTGCAGGTAAGGGGGGCAGAGAAGCCATAGCTCCAGGCAGGTGAGCTTCAGGGTTTACTAGTATAAGCTCAGACAATTGCTTTACCTTGAGTCAGGCACTGCTTTTTTAGCTGGTTGTACCTCTGAAGAAGCAGCAGTTCTCCAGGATCCCAGCAGGAATTTACCCTGGCTCTTCCCAAGATTCAGAAGAATTCTTAAAAGGTCATTTTAACCTGGGAAGGCTTTTCCTAGTCCAGCTGCTACCCAACATCTTTGACTGGGAGACTTTGTGCAATCACCTGATTTTGGTCTGGAAAAAACCCTGAGCAAGTTCAAATTTGAATGAGATATTATTAGGAACTTCAGGGTGAAAGACAAAAAAAATCTCTCAGAGGTGACAAACCTCTTTTGCTGTCAAGAAAATGACATGAGTATGTTATGTGGTCCCCAAGAGTTGAGCTTGATCCAGAAGAATCTTAACTCTTCTTTACTTGAAAAACATATGCTTTATTAGAATGTTGGTGTGTGTGATACTTGTCTTATGTGTTAATTTCACTTCATACATACATGTCTCTTCAACATGTACATGGGTACTTAGCTGCACACACATCCTCATACATACCTAGATGTACACACGCCAAGCTCTGAATGAGCTGTGAATGAGACATTGAGGGTTGAGGGAAAATGGTGAAGAAGATGCACTGAAATTAGTCTACTACGAAGGCTTACTGAATAACAAAAAGTCCAAACTGGTCTACAAAAAAAGACCAAATGAAGAATAAGAAAAGAGACATGGCAAGACAAAATATTATATGCCCAGTATATTAAAAAAACAGGCAAAGTAGATAACAACTAGATATGGCAATGACCAAGAGCAAGAAAGTTGGAGAAAGAGTAAAAAAGTTTAGGCAAACAAGCAATTCTCCATGCCAAAGGTATCTCATGAGACTGCTTTCTACGTTTTCTTCCAGAGCCTTTCACTACAACTGGCAGCGTTATGAATGCCAGCTGCTGACTGTGACCCAAAATTCACCACATACCCGGCTGCAAAGGAATGTTCATTATGACCTCTACCAGAAGAAAGGTAGGCTGAAGGTCTGTGTGGAAGTGAAACATGAGAAAGATCAGGGAGAGTGCCTATAGTACAAGAGAGGGAAAATGAAAACGTACATTTGTGCTTCCTCTGGCCTGATGACCTAAAAATTAAATAGGGATGCTTATTTAGGACTTGGGTTGCTGAAAGGAGAGAAGGGATACACATGCATGAGAGGCTGTGCATTAAAAAAAACCTAGAGAAGAATGTTCTTCCAGTTGACACACATCTCCTGTCTTGATTTTTAAGCTCTTAAGCAAACAGAAGTTGCCTTCTCTAATACGCTTAACTGAGTGCACATCTACATCCATCTTAATATCTGATGTAACTCTCAGTATCTGATCTCCCACTTGCTCTCAACATCTAGGAGGGCATCTGGAGTAAATTGACCTCTGCCACAGCTGCTGTGGTGAGTGCAAAAGTTCACATATGTGGCCCCTTTTTTCATACATACCCAGTTAAGTCATTAAGAGTCCTCAGCCTATTGAAAGCGCCATAAATCTTTTGTTTAGTCTTATCTTTCTGCAAGGGACAGACAGAATGAGACTTTGGAGTAAACTCTTGCTCAAGATCCTATGAACTTAATGGGAATCCTGATGGGCCATTTTCCCATTGTCTCCTATCAGCGATTTTGAAACAGCAAGATTTTTGGCACAACTTGGTTGTTGCACCTGGATTTGTGTGTTTTCCTTCCTAGATCTAAGTGATGACAGCCTTGTTCATAGCCAAGAAGCCCATATGCCTCTATTATCTGATAAAAGAGCAACACAGCTTTCAAAAAAGTTTGGATCTCACACTGTCCCCAGCATTGGACAGCTGGGACGAAAGATCCTTTAACCTTTCCAGACAATCTGCTGAAGAAAGAGAAGGCCAGTGGTGATGACCCACATATTATATGAATAAAAAAGAAATACTCATGGGTGGCCTTCCTTTTTGTTGAACTCATGACAGAATGCTCTTATCACATGAAATACATCAGTGACCATATTTTCAAATAAGTAGCCCCACACTCTTATTTTGACTCCCATACCATCTTACATTAGATAGTTATTTCTCAACTATCACTTCACAGGTTATGTAAGGAAATGCATCATAGGAGATGGGACAAACTATAGAGGGACCCAGTCTCTGACTGAAAAAGGAAAAACATGTCAAAAATGGCAGCTGAAGTTTCCTCATGATCACAGGTAAATCTATGTATGCCACTCTTCAAACTTCTTGAAAGGCAATGTGTAAATACATCAAATAAAGGCAATGTGGAAATCAATCTCAGCAGCTTTCACGTGGGTGGATTTCAACTACCAGTGTTTCTCCAACCAGCATGCTAGTTGGAGGAATTGTGGGAGTTGAAGTCCTCTCATCTTAAAGTTGCTGAGCTTAGAAAACACTGGTATAAATACATCAATTAAATAACATAAGAAGAAATGGGTACTGCCTATGAAGGGAGGTGTTGCTTTCCTGTGTTATTGTTGTTGCTGAGGCCAATGAGAAGGAGAGAAGAATAGGACAGAAGGGATGCCCCTTGAATAATATCTTTTTTAAAAAATAGAACAATAATTGGGTAGTTTTTCAAGGAATAATTAGCTATGGTGATTATTGCACTAGTAATCTATATCATTTATTATGGTCATAATGCTATGCACAGTGAAGCTGAGTGATCACACTTTGGCTTTGTTGGTGCTTTCTAAAGCTAACCAAGTTTTCTGAAATAGAAGTTTTAATGCATCCGGAAAGAATCTCATTTTGGAAAGCTGGCTTAGGGAATTGTGCTCTGTACAAAATTGCTACTCCATCAAGCAAGCCAGAGGCTGTCTGGGAGCCTATCTGCTTTGCTTGGTCTAACTTAGTGGTTCCCAAAGTGGGCGGTACCGCCCCCTGGGGGGCGGTGGGATGCCTTAGGGGGCGCTAAGAGGCAAAGGGGCCGGCAGGGGGCACTAAGAGGTGGCAGGGGGGCGTTCGAGACGCCGGCCCCGCAGACTCACTGACTGCCAGCTGCCAGCCCATTGACGGTTTCATCACTAGCCGGCGCCTCGAAAGTGGAACCCGCGCGCGGCGAGCCTTGCCAAGCCTGGAGGGGAGAGGTGGGAGGTGGCGGAAAGGGGGCGCCTTAGCTTGCAGGCTGCCCTCTCCGGTGGAAGCGGCGGAAGCGCGCCAAAGGCCCGAAAGCAAAACCCTCCCAAGGCACGCAGTGGAAGGGGTGGGTGGTCCGGCGTTAGGGGCCCCTTCCTCGGAGGAGAACGAGGGAGTACGCAGCGCCTGCCCGGCCTCCGCTTCTCCAGCCAGCCGGGCTTGGTGGGTGCTGGGCTCGGCGTGGCCGGCCTGACCTAGAACCTAGCCTCCCTCTGCAGCCCGACCGAGCCTGCGCTTGCTTGCTTGCTTGCTTACTTTCCAAGTAATCGTTCCCTCGTCTGGGCTGCTTCCACACGCCTTCCTACATACATACATCCAAAAGGTCTGCCTGTTTGTCTACCTGCCTTCATGCCTATCTACCTGCCTGCCTGCCTTTCTTTCTGCCTACCTACCTACCTACCTACCTACCTACCTATCAATCAATATAGATCTATCTATCCATACATCCATCCAAAACGTCTGTCTGTCTGTCTGCATGCCTTCCTGCCTACCTACATACCTACCTGCCTGCCTGCTCGCCTTTTCTGTTCCTACCTACCTACCTACCTATCTACCAATATAGATCTATCTATCTATCTATCTATCTACCAACTTATCTACTGCTACCTACTGCCACTCTACCTACCTACCTACCTACCTACCTATCCATACATACATTCATCCAAAAGGTCTGCCTGCCTGCCTACCTACCTATCTACCAATCTATCTACCTACCTATCTACCTGTCTCTCTTTGTCTCTGTCTCTCTCTCTATCCATCCATCCATGTTCGAAGCGCCAGCCCTGCAGGCACATTGGGAAAGTAGAGCAAAGCCAGTCTGGAGGGGGCGGGGAGAGAGAGAGAGACCTGATGCATCAGATTGAAATGAGGCCTAGTTTAGACTGAGGCCCTTTTCCACATTGAAACATCTTTGCCAGCACATTGAAACATCTTTGGCTTCTATTAAAGGTTTTGTGGACGAAACATGGTCAAGACTATCAAGAAGCTCTCACATTTTGTTGAGCTTTAAACAGGATCCATTGGACCAGATCTCCACCCTAAAAATTACTTTTCCCCAATGTATTACAGTGCCAATTCTGAAGAAGGCAAAACCAAAATGTACTGGTAAATTACAAGGAAAACACACACACACACACACACACACACTCCCTTCTAACCCTGCTGGAGCAGGTGATTGGATTAGAATAGATATCTCATTATCTTTCTCCTCCCTCCCTCCCTCCTCCTCTATTTCTTTTTCTTTCTGTCCCTTCCTTCCATCCCCCCCTCTTTCTTTGTCCCTTTTTCTTTTTTTCCCTTTTTCTTTTCTTCCTTCTCTCTTTGTCTCTCTCTCTCCTTTCTCTCTCTCTCTTTCCCTCTCTCAGGCTCACCCCATTGACTTGACTTGCTTGGGTAGGTCCCTCCAGGGCAGTGGGCTCAATGGGGTGGACCTGCGGGGCTGGCACCTAGAACGCGGCAGTGGCGGCACGTTTGAAAAGTAGAGCAAAGCCAGAGGTCAGTAATTTTTGCTGCAAAGAATCACAAAAGCTTCAGGGTTGTGCACAAGAAGGGACACACATGTCAATGCAATTCAGCAACATAAAGTAAAGAGATACAAATAAAACAGATCAACAAGAATCGGCAAAGCATCTCTGATTAGATTTTATTCACTACTAGAATCTAATCAGAGATGCTTTGCCGATTCTAGTCCAATGACCTGCTCCAGCAGGGTTAGAAGGGTTAGAAGGGAGTGTGTGTGTATGTGTGTGCATGGTTGTCAAAACTCCAAAAACAGGTCAAGTATCTCTGGGGAGGCCAGTCATAAATTAGAACACTTGCTAAACAACCGGCCATTAAGTGAGGACCACTTGTTTACCAGTCACCTGGCCACGCCCCTCCAGTCACACGGCCATCAAACCACACCTACCCGGTCATGTGACCAGCAAGCCATGCCCAGCCAGCAAGCCACACCCACCCAGTCACATGACCAGCAAGCAACGCCCACCCAGTCATGTGACCAGCAAGCCATGCCCACCCAGTCATGTGACCAGCAAGCCACACCCTCAAATTAGGCCACACCCACAGAAATTTGAATCCCACCCCTGGGACTCTAACTTTATAAGTGACGGGGTGGTGCTTTGTATTCCTGTCAAGAACAGCATTACCCTGTCCTAGGAAATGGGATGCAGGTGGCAAGAAAACAAATAGAAAACCAATGCATCCAAACTGTAATTAGGAGATAAGTCTTTTTCACCCTGTTTCTCATTTCTCTTGAATAAACTCTTTCTTTACTATTCCAGTTCTCAGCTCATGGTATTGAGGGTAGACAACAGAGGAAAATATCTCTCCAAGCCCCATTACTTGCTGTTTTTCTACTCATCTATGACCTTTATAAAAAAATAAATCTATCCTCCATCCATCTAGCCATCTGACATTCAAAAAATAATTTAAAAATTGAGACGTTACAGGGTGTTGATTTGTAATAAACAAGCCAGCTTATATTAACTTAATTATTTCCACCATTACTGAAGTTGCATAATTGGAGGGTGATGGTTTTGCAGTGAAATCTAGATCAATACTAATGAGATAATTTCAGTTTCTTTGTCTCATGTTGTCTTTTTGTTTCTTAAGATTTCGTCCATCCCAATATAATGGTTTGGAAGAAAATTATTGCCGGAATCCAGATAATGATCGGCATGGCCCCTGGTGCTACACAACTGATCCTGCTACCCGACATCAAAGCTGTGGCATCAAGAAATGTGAAAATGGTAATAGATTTAAGATGTGTGCAGGGCACACATAACTGTATATAACCAGCCCATACAATTAATTGATCAGGGATGCATTCTTTCATTTTTTTTAGATTTTTTAAATCCCATCTTTGTTATTTTTATAAATAACTCAAGGTGGAGACATATAATACTACTCCTTCCTCCTTCTATTTTCCCCAAAGCAACCACTTTATAAGGTGAATTGAGTCAAATTGAGAGAGATTGATTGGCCCAAAGTTACCCAGCAACTATGGTGGCTAAAGCAGAGCTATATCTCATGGTGTCCCAGTTTCTAGCCTAGCATCTTAATTACTTGACCAAACAAGCTTTGATCTAGTACCTAGGCAGTCATGAAAAGTCAAACTGACTTGAAGGCAATACATGTGATTGCAAAAATGAATAACTATATGGTTTTGTACTGTTGATATTTTATTTTTAGTTTTAAATAGTAGCGCCCACAGAATCCTTTGTCAATAATGAAAGTAGACATTCATGCTAGCCCGGAAGAATGATGTTTATCTTATGGATTATTGCCACGTGGGTCAACTATATGGACCAAGTTCTGATTTGTTTCTGAAGGAAGTGGACAATATAACAAAATGCAAGCAGCACCTGTTTAATGGGGATCAGATAATCAGAAAAACTACTATAATCTTCTTGATTGATGGCTCTTCCTAAACTATATGTTTACTTGATCTAGTTCCAAGTGCTGTTTTGTTTTCAGAGCAGATGTGGTATTCAGTAGGTTCTGACCAGTTCTGGAGAACCACTAGTGGAAATTTTGATTAGTTTGGAGAACTGGCAAATACCATCTCCTACTGGAGATTTTACAGTGTCCTTCCCCTGCTACGACCACCAAGCCACGCCCACAGAACCGGTAGTAAAATTTTTTGAATCCCACCACTATTCTGGAGGCCTCTTATGTCCATGGAACTTTGTTAGCTGGCACATGTGTATTGACTGGTGTCTCTTGTGTTCCCTCTGTCCAATGTTGTCATGTATTTGTTCTTTCTTGTTCAATCCTGGGATCTGTACAGAATGTGTGCATCAGTGGTGGGATTCAAAAATTTTTTGCTACCGGTTCTGTGGGTGTGGCTTCGTGGGTGTGGCAGGGGAAGGATACTACAAAATCTCCAGTCAGAAGTGGTATTTGCCGGTTCTCCGAACTACTCAAAATTTCCGCTACCGGTTCTCCAGAATTGGTCAGAACCTGCTGAATACCACCTCTGGTGTGCATTCTCATGCTCTCTGCTTAGTTCATTCATGTAAATTAGTTTTCTTAGTTAACCTTCCCTTCAACCTTCTGGTCAAGATGTATAGAGAGCCATGGAGACGATTTTAGAGAAATTATCCAGAAGCCACTAAGATAACAACAGGAGCAAGCTTGGAGCCCAGGGCACAGGGAAGATATGAGAAAGAGACACACACTGACTTCTCCTGAATCCCAAAGTATGAGAAGGAAGGAAGGGGAAATGCAGTCAGACTTGCAAATTATTATAATATTTTTAAATAAAGGATAGCTCTAGTTTTCTTGCTGAATCAGTTTCCTGATTTGGACAACTTTGCAGGGCTGACTAGCTTCTAAGTGACTCTTACTACATACCTCTTATAGTAATACTCTGTCTTTGCCTTTCAGCTGTCTGTGTGTCATGTAACGGTGAGGATTATCGGGGATTCGTTGATCACACTGTGTCAGGCACAGAGTGCCAACGCTGGGACCTGCAACACCCACACAAGCATCCATACCTGCCAAACAAGTACTGATTCTAGACACTGTGTAATCTGTAAAGCAGCAGGGGAAAGGGCATTTTCTATGAAATGTTGCCATGATGGTACTTGACAAGGAAATCCTTGGGAAATGGAGCTACTAATATCAGTCAGGAATTGACTCATATTAGTAATGACTCTGCAGTTGTCACAATCCTTTTTCACACTAATGTGAAGTACCTGTATTGGAGACACAGACACTTCAGGTTCAATTTCAAGCACCTCCAGGGCAGCCTGGATACATAGCAGCATAAGAGGAACCTTGTTAGATCAGAGGTCCAGTGGCTAGTTCAGATTTTTTTGATTGCCACAAAAGTGAATTACATACCTTTGGAAAATGCATACTGGTTATACCTGCAGAAGCACTTTTGTTCTTGTGTTTTGTACATTGGCATCTATATATAATAGTGTGACTTTGATAGTCTTAACCCTTTATATTTTTTAAAGCTAACTTGGTGGCAAATGCTTATTTTAGCACAACATTTCATAGTACATCAATGTTTACCCTGGAAATGTAATTCCCTTTATCATGCCCAGATTTCCCAATATTCAGCTTTGTTGTGTTAACTAAGGCCCCAGGATTTTAAGACAAGACACAAGACAAACTTCACCACAGTGTATCAGGCTTCCTCTTACTTATCTTTTTTTTTTTAAAAGTACTCTGTCTTTGCAAATTTTCATAGAGAAAAGCAGGAGTAATATGCATAAATAAAAAAACCTAAATTATAAATAATCACCTGTTTCAGAGAGGACTGCAATATTGTCCCCAAATGTAGTAACCAGAATATCCTAAGTGGAGTTTTGTTTAAAGAGAGCTACTAGTTTTATTTTACAAATATTTTTCTAATGACCTTCAGTATGGAAGTTATTTCCCCCCCACTGCAGCTGTACACTGGCTCACATTTTAATTGGACATGACCTTTCTTGGCCACCCGTTGATATATAGTATATATGTGAAATTAGAATCGGCTTGTTCCATTTCACATATGATAAAATTTCTGCCTGAAAACCATCGTCAAGATGGGCAAAACTGAGCTAAACTGACTACTGGTCTCATTTGGTATAAATGACAAGGCAGCTTCCAATGTGCCTATTAGCCTCTTACAAGCCTGCTTCCAATTGGACACGATGAACAAACCCCACAGTTATAGCCACCAGAGCGGTCTGTTTTTTCCTTTGATGTTGACATTATGAAGCACATCATGTCCATTTTCAATATTGAGAATAGTGTTTTAGTTTAATTCTTCCTTTCTCTGTTATTTTTTTTAAAAGATACCCAGATAAAGACCTTGCTGATAATTATTGCCGTAATCCTGACAGTTCTGAGCAGCCTTGGTGTTACACAGTGGATCGGGCCAAGGAGCGTGAATTCTGTCACATTCATAAATGCAGTAAGTCCTTCTGAGGTTCAGGACCTAGTTGGAAATATATCACAAAGGGATCAGTCATTATCTATTTTTCAGATGCCGAGGGAATTTGAAACCTTATGTGGAGACAAATCTGAATAATGGTATTTTAATACATTTACAAAAGCTACATGTAATAAAGAAAACATAACAATCTTCAAATGACTATCTACTATTTTATGATGCACAAAAATCTGTCTCTTAATATATATAATGCACTGTGAAAGTCCTCAGGGTGGTTAAATTACTGTGATTAATTTCTGGTTCAGTTTGCATCCTAGTCAGTCCCTATATCCAGATCAGAGCAAGCTCATGTGCTAACTCAGTTCACTGAGTGAAAACTATAGCTTAATATTTACTTATCAAAACATCTACAACAACCTAAACACAATTAACTAGTTAATGGGATAAACACAGAGAGAAAGCTATAAACAACAGGCTAGAGATAAAAGGATAGAGGGCCTAATAGTAGCACCAATCTCTGTTATCTATCTCTCAAAAGGTACAGAACTTTCCAGAGCCTCTGAAAACAATACTGTAAGGCCATCCCAAAGGAAGCAGACTTTGCTTATTCCAACCTTAAGCCTTTTATGTGCATAACAGCAGCAGAATAGAAGCAGATAAGGCAGGATGCCAGATAATTAGAAAAAAAGGTGGATGGGAATCATATGCTCAACAATGTATGCAGGTTTTGGGGGGGGCTGATTCAATAGTCTCTAATCCAGTGTTTCTCAGCTTCAGCAACCTAGCCAGCTTTGGAATCCTGGGATCCATGAAAAGTTGAAGTTGAAAATTGTAATTGTATTTTCACAGTTTTAAAATGTTGAATCTTGAATAAGTAAAAACATTCTTACAAGTGAAGGCGAATATACTGTCCCAGGAAAATGTTGCAGGATCCAATCTGGGTCAGTCACCGGGACCAGATAATTAGTCTTCCGAGCTTTTGGACTTGTGCTGGAGCCCATCCTCTGGGAACCCATCTCTAGCAGAATGTGACTGACCCATATTGGATCCCCAAAACATTCTTTTCCAGCCTCTTTGATGTAAGTTCAGGAATGAACGTAGTATTCTTTTTTTCATTCATGCTATGAAGGATGTGTGATACACTTTGTGATTTGATTTCCATGGATTCTCCCTTTTGGAAACAGGGAAACATCCACACCTGCCTACTACAACCAACTGCTTCCGGCTGAAAGGAGAAGACTATCGAGGCAAGGTGAATGTCACTACATCAGGCGTCCCCTGCCAACGCTGGGACTCACAGACACCACACCGACACAATTTCCACCCTGAGAAATATCCATGCAAGTATGCATTGGGAATGCTGTTCTGCCAGAAATATAGTCACAGTAGAAATGAGTGTGGAAGCATTTCCTTTGAAAAGGTTTCCTGCTGCTGGGCATAAAAAGTCCCTCCATTTGAGCTTCATCCCATTACATGAGATTATCCATTTTGGTTTGGGACACAAGTGGAGTTTTTTTTTTCTTTTTTGGTCTACCCTACAGTCCAGAGGTGGTATTCAGCAGGTTCTGACCAGTTCTGGAGAACTGATAGCGGAAATTCTGTGTAGTTTGGAGAACTGGCAAATACCACCCCTGACTGGAGATTTTACAGTATCCTTCCCCTGCCACACCCACCAAGCCACGCCCATAGAACCGGTAGTAAAAATTTTTGAATCCCACCACTGCTACAGCCCAGTAATGGGCTAGTGATCCCCCATTCAACTTTTCTCTATTCTTTTGAAGATCAGTGTCAGCGTTCCAAGTAATGCACCCATAGAAGACAGAGCTCCGAGGCAGGTAGATTCCTCAAAGAACAATTTTATTGGATACATCATATTGGCACAACTGGTAAAAACCAATTCTGAAAATTCCCATGGTTTTCACCTCATTAAAAGAGAAAGTTTTCCCCCTTTCCCCAAGTCATCAATCACATGGTCCAGTCGAGGTGCTGGCCAGTTGCCTGGTTCCTTCACTCCTCCTCTCCCAGCCACCTGTTGGAATGACCTTGATTCCCACAGGAAAACTTTTTATTTTGACTTCAAAACCCCAGCTATTTCCCTCCCTCTCCTATCTAGTGGCAACCCTGAAGTCTCAATAATGGCCCCAGCCAGGTTCGCTTCAGGGTTGACAATCAGTCAAGTGATGCCACTTGGGCATAGTTAGTATGACTTTATTATTTCACTAGAGACAGGAAGGCTGTTTCCTTTCCATCAGAGTAATTTTACACATATCAGCCCAAGAAAAAGGGACATTATTTTTGTTCTGGTTTGCACAGCGTGATAAACAGTAAAACTTTAGAAAAGGACTCCAAACCGATTCTCTTTAAACACCGTGCATCCTATGCTTTAGGGAGTATATATTCAAAGAAAGGAAATTCTTATTACAATTCAAAAGGGAAAAAGGAAAAGAAGCCAAATGCTTTACTAACCCCTCCCTTTGGGTTTTCTCCAACAAAATGTTCTATGAAAATTGCTTGTGAGCGTTGGCTTCATTTAGAAATTCCACATGAATATCTGTGCCTGTTAGTGCCTACGTTTCATTTTCTGTATTTTTAGTGCAGAAGTCCAACAGGATTGAGAATGGATTGCTGTGCCCATCTCCATCACTCTCTCTGTCTTTCCTCAGAGTGAGGCCTTTGTGCTGCAGCATCACAGATGGTGGGCAGATTGCCTGCAGTGCCTCACTCTAAGCCTTTTCTCATGACTGAGTGGAACATTATTCACAAATTTTACCTTGGCCCCAAACAGTGCCAGTTATATCATTTGTGACCCCCATTGCTTGCCCTAAACCTGTTTCTGCTGTATCCAATTCACTCCCCATCAGCAAATTCAACGCTTTCTCCTCTGGCTTTGCTGATGCCCTCTAAGCAAAGGAACTAATATGGAAGCTGTCTTCTTTTCTTTGGAAACTTGGAAAGTGCCTGGCAGGTTTCTCGATAGATACACTTGCTCCAAGGCCTCATTCTCAAGTCTTAAAGCAAGGCAGGACGATAGGCAGGATAGCTTGACCATAAAGATTGTCCAGCTTTGAAGAAACCTTGATTCCAGATGTCACTGGTTTTCTCTCTGAGGACATATGTATTCCAGGCCAGGCCTCTGGTGACAATAGCGAAGCATTTTACCTAGAAAGGACAGTGTCTTGGGTTCCCCAGTTACAAATCATTTAGAGATTTCAAAATTAAGACAATCTATTGAAGAAGCTCAGAATCTGACTGAAAGCCTATGTAGTAAACTAACTTGGATAATTACAGAACTTTACTAACCACAGGTCTGTGTAAGTCTAGGACTGTGTAGGTCTAAAAAAACAAATCTTATGACTATAGGCTATGTTACAGCTATGGACCAATTAACCCTGAAGTATCTTCCAGAGTGCTCAGTCTTGGAAACTGCAACAGAGTTTATATTGGAGGCCAGCCAGAAGCATTTGGGTACATCTTCAGAGGTTCTGTCTTGCTTCTACCTTGTAGAGACCTAAGTGAGAATTACTGTCGGAATCCTGATGGCTCAGAGGCTCCCTGGTGCTTCACTACCATAACCAGCCTGCCTAGAGCTTTCTGTTTCCAGATCAAGCGCTGTGCTGAGGATGTGGAGGCAGAAGGTAAGAATGGTGGCCCCAAGTTGGGATCTAGAAGGAGGTTTTTCCCAGTGATTCTTCCCACGGGAGTCTGGGCTGTATTATTCCTAATGTTTGAAGTGTTTATTCTCATGGCGCAAGAAAAGAAGCAGCAGAGTTCTACCTGCATATCATTTGAGTGACTATTAGGATTCTACAGGTGAAACTCGAAAAATTAGAATATCGTGCAAAAGTTCATTTATTTCCGTAATGCAACTTAAAAGGTGAAACTAATATATGAGATAGACTCATTACATGCAAAACAAGATATGTCAAGCTGTGATTTGTCATAATTGTGGTGATTATGGCTTACAGCTCATGAAAACCCCAAATCCACAATCTCAGAAAATTAGAATATTGTGAAAAGGTGCAATATTCTAGGCTCAAAGTATCCCACTCTAATCGGCTAATTAAGCCATAACACCTGCAAAGGGTTCCTGAGCCTTTAAATGGTCTCTCAGTCTGGTTCAGTAGGAATCACAATCATGGGAAAGACTGCTGACCCGACAGTTGTGCAGAAAACTATCATTGATACCCTCCATAAGGAGGGAAAGCCTCAAAGGGTAATTGCAAAAGAAGTTGGATGTTCCCAAAGTGCTGTATCAAAGCACATTAATAGAAAGTTATGTGGAAAGGAAAAGTGTGGAAGAAAAAGGTGCACAAGCAGCAGGGATGACCGCAGCCTGGAGAAGATTGTCAGGAAAAGGCTATTCAAAAGTGTTGGGGACTTTCACAAGGAGTGGACTGAGGCTGGAATCAGTGCATCAAGAGCCACCACACACAGACGGATCCTGGACATGGGCTTCAAATGTTGTCAGAAGTGTCTTACCTGGGCTAAAGAAAAACAGACCTGGTCTGTTGCTTGGTGGTCCAAAGTCCTCTTTTCTGATGAGAGCAACTTTTGCATCTCATTTGGAAACCAAGGACCCAGAGTCTGGAGGAAGAATGGAGAGGCACACACTGCAAGATGCTTGAAGTCCAGTGTGAAGTTTCCACAGTCTGTGTTGATTTGGGGAGCCATGTCATCTGCTGGTGTTGGTCCACTGTGCTTCAATAAGTCCAGGGTCAATGCAGCCGTCTACCAGGAGATTTTGGAGCACTTCATGCTTGCTTCCACAGACGAGCTTTATGGGGATGCTGACTTCATTTTCCAGCAGGACTTGGCACCTGCCCACACTGCCAAAAGCACCAAAAATTGGATCAATGACCATGGGATTACTGTGCTTGATTGGCCAGCAAACTCGCCTGACCTGAACCCCATAGAGAATCTATGGGGCATTGCCAAGAGAAGGATGAGAGACATGAGACCGAACAATGCAGAATAGCTGAAGGCTGCTATTGAAGCATCCTGGTCTTCCATTACACCTCAGCAGTGCCACAGGCTGATAGCATCCATGCCACGCCTCATTGAGGCAGCAATTGCTGCAAAAGGGGCCCAAGCCAAGTACTGAGGTCTGATGTTGTTCTATGTACAATCCTTGTTTTATTGATTGCATGTAATATTCTAATTTTCTGAGATTGTGGATTTGGGGTTTTCATGAACTGTAAGCCATAATCATCACAATTATGGCAAATCACAGCTTGAACTATCTTGTTTTGCATGTAATGAGTCTATCTCATATATTAGTTTCACCTTTTAAGTTGCATTACTGAAATAAATGAACTTTTGCATGATATTCTAATTTTTCAAGTTTCACCTATGTCACCATGATGATGATGCAGATCAAAGGGCAAAACACTGAGTGCTTCTATTTTTCCATCCCAGCTCCTGATTTTCTGTTCCCTCTTTCAGCCCATCTCTGATCCAATTTTCTGTAGTCACTGTGATGTTTCCCCCTTAAGGTTACCCGTTGTAGCAAGTCTTGGGTTCTCGGAGAGTCTTATTAGTTATTGAACAGAGATTGGTAATCTGTTGCTCTCTAGATCTTCCAGGAGAGCACAATTCCTTGGTGGTTGGAAAGCGTAATGTTTGAAACTCAAATGTTTGTACATAATGTGTGCCCCAAGACAGGCAAATGAACTGAGGTGAGTCTTTGATTTCCACAGACTGTTACTATGGAAACGGGGAAGATTACCAAGGCACAGTTAGTAAGACCCGGAAAGGAATTACCTGCCAGAAATGGAAGGAGAAAACCGCTCACACACTCCAGTAAGTGTATGAATGGTGGGAAATTTATCAGTATGCTGTGTCCCCTTCCCTCTTTAAGTCTTAGTCATAACAGGGAGACAGAGTTAACCCTATTAGCACCTAGACTTCATGAAAAATGCTCAGATGGCAGCTATTTGGCTTGATTCTGTGAGAAAGTATCTCACCTCTCATGGCCTGTGCTCACCCAACCTATTCACTGTTTTCTGAGAGCAAGATTGACAGGGTCTTAAATGTGTCATTAGGAACCATGCCAAGTTTTTGAAAAATAAAATGTGAATAATAACATGGAATATACTTCCATGAATGATGAAAGTATAAAAAATGGACTTAACAAAAACAATATTTTCAGTGGTGGTGGGGAAATACCTCAATGGAAGACAAGGAGAACAATGGTGGCTGATTACTTGCTATACAGATAGGGCCCTTTCTTAAATTCTGGAATGATGGCAAATTGGTGAGTTCATAAAGCTTACTGGAAAAAAAAAGTTCTAGAATAGTATTTCTCTATTATATGGCTGCTTTGGGAAATAGAAACAACCTTCTCTTTTGGTTGAAGGAGATGGGTAAGGCCATAAAAAGAGAAATGCCCTGTGTTCATAGTCCATTGCAGCTCTTCCCACAAAGGTGATGGCTATCCATCCAAGAAAGAACATTTGTTGAATGATGTGAATCGATGATTAAGAAAGAGACAAGCGTGAACAGAAAAGGTGATTGGGTCATTTAAAGACCAAATATCACTCATTCTTTATGTCCTTGCATCAGAATCCTGCAAACTCCTTCTCAGGTTCTCTTGTTCTCAAAATTCCCTGTAATGTTTGATTTATTCTTGTTATCTTTGCCTTTGATTAGGAAACAGTAACAGCCTTTTCCCAATTCTCAGACAGATACAATCTTCACACATTCAACAAATTGTACATCCATCCTGCAAGCAGATCTGTATTTTAAGATGTCTCCATCATTCTGTCTCCCAACTGCAGCCTTATCATTTTTCAACATTCTCACAACATTGTAGTTCTTATCCAAAGCTCTGAAATACTCCCTCCATTCAATTATCAAAGACGAAGGTAGTTGAGTTTGACAGAGACAATGCAGTGAACAAGTGCAATTTATGTATAAATAGAGAAGAGCCACAGCAGGTAGATGTCACATTGAGGGGAAATGTGTTTGTCAGAAGTATGCAAATAGATAAGAACGAATATACTGAAATCCCTGAAGAAAAACTGCATTTTTTCAGAAGTCAAAGATGAATTTTAGGGAAAAATTAGTATCTGTTGATGGAAATGCTTTCAAGTGTCTGAATCATCCACAAGAACACATTGACAACTATATGTAACTTTTATTAAAAACACAGTAATTCCCTAAGTACGAAACAGAAAAAATGACACAATACTGAACAGTCTTTTTGAATTTTCCTAGGCACTTCTTCCCCTTACTACCTAATGTGCGCCTTGAACAGAACTATTGTCGTAACCCTGACAATGACAGTCATGGGCCCTGGTGCTACACTATGGATCCTAACACTCAATTTGATTACTGTGCCATTAAGCCATGTGGTAAGTTTGATTCATGATGAAGCAATGGACTCTGCCTTAGTGTCTATTCTTGGGAGCCAGCTGCAGATGTTGTCATCTTGGCTAGATTTTCTTCAAGTGGCCAAGATTTTTCATGTCCACGTTGGCCGCTGTGCGGCCAGAAATCTTTGGCTTACTTGTTCTCTTTTGAAGGAGTAGTTGTTTCTTTGTTTGCAACATAAGTCGTTTGAGCATTTGAAAGCATAGTAATAGGTGGTGCATGCATTTACAATATAAATTAAACAGTCTAGCACAACCACAACTCCCCATTTCCAAGAGGGGAAGATGGACAACATATAAATATAATAAATACATGAATAAAATATACTACAATATGATTTTTTATTGATCATTGAGGTATTGATATTTATATTTATAATAGAATTGAGCACCTCTGGTTTTCCAAATATTGTTAGATTCCAATCCTATTAACTTCAGAAAGCAGGGCCAGTGGTTTGGGAAAAAGGGAATGTTAATTCAACAATCTCTGGAACATTTGTTGCTTCAAGTTCTTGCCAAGTAGTAATTTTCCTGTTTTTCAAAAATCAATGGAAGATTTTATGTCTTACTTTTTTTGCTTCAGAAACAACCATGAATATGTAATGGCATATAATTCTGAATGCCATGTACAGGTGGAACATCTGGTCATGAATGTTTCCGTTCATGACCAAATTGGGTGATGACCAATTTTTTTTACTTCTGGTCGTGAACGAGTGCTCGGGTGGCGACCCAGCAGTGGCGATTTGCCCATCCATGCCGATTTCCCCTTCTGTGCCACACTATTTTGTTTTACACGCATGCACTTTCGGTGATGACCAAATCGGGTGATGACTAAATTCTCGGAACGGATTACGGTCGTCACCTGAAGTAATGCCTGAAATCTGGTTTTGGCTGGATGCTGTGCTAGAAACTAGGAAACTGTGAGTTCTAGTCTAGTCTTAGACATGATATATAGCTGGGAAACTACAAAGCTCTCCATGGCCTGGGGCTGGGGTACTTACGGGAACGTCTTCTGCCAGCATCGAATACCAATCGCCCAGTGCGCGCCCACAGACAGGGCCTCCTTGGGGTGCCGTCAGCTAGACAATGTTGGCTGGTGGTCCCTAGGGGGAGGGCCTTCTCTGTGGGGGCGCCCACTTTGTGGAACCAGCTTCCCCTGGAGCTACGACTGGCCCCTGACCTTCGCTCCTTTCATCGTGGCCTAAAAACCTGGTTATTCCAACAGGCCGGTCTGGACTAAGGGTGTGTGTGTGTGTTTTAATATTTTTAAATGGGTTTTAATGATTATTTGGTCGAATTTGATTTAATTCTATTTTAACTTTTGTATTTGTATGGTTGTTTTTTATGTGAGCCGCCCTGAGTCCTTCGGGAGAGGCCATATAAACCAAATAATAAATAAATAAATAAATAAACTTTGGGCCAGTCACTCTCTCTCCACCTCAAAGTGTTGTTGCTATGGGAAAATAAGAATTAAGAGGATTAAGTATGTGAACCACCTTGAGTTGACCAAAATAAAGATGGGATACAAATCCAATGAATCAACGAATGCTTGTTCAACACCTTGTCAAAACATGTTTTTCCACCATCTGCTTTATAAGGTGTGACAGACACTTTTCCCTCTTAAAATGGTCCTGAACCAGAAGACACCACTACAGAAGCTTACATGCAGTTCAGCTCACAATCAATTTACAGAGGTGTGCTTGTCACTTAAGACAAAATACATGAATTTTGTAGAAACAAAAGCCTTCTACAATGAGTATGAATGATAAGCTTCATAGACTTTGGCACCTCAGAGACTGCCATGAAATAAATGAACAATATGTGGAATGCAGATGTGCATGCATCAATGTGTCAGCTTTGAAATTCAGCTGCCAACATGATGGGAAGGGGGGTGGAGGAGTTGACAAGTTCAAGGATATTCTGTATGTCCTATGAAGAAATTCCAGTTGCAGTTAATTGGTTCTTGTGATTTATGAAGTGTAGAAGTGGGAGGAGAAAAAGATGGATTCTGTGTAGCGTGCGCGTGAAAATTCTTTCACTTTGGGAAATGCCTTAGACGTACCAGATCTGTTTCTAATAAATCAATTGGAGAGAATATGTCTCAGAGTGGTTGACATCCTGGATACTTTCTGGATGCCTTACACAATGCATGTTTTGCTTTGTTTCTACAGCTGATGACAAGAAGCTGTCCAATTTGCTGAATCCAGGTGAGCTTTCTGCCAGGCATTCTATTTGTGGTAATTTTGTGAGAAAAATAGTTTTGATGAGAAAGAGAAACAAGTGCATGAGTTTTCCCTCTGCCTTTGGCTTCAGGTGACTATGTGAATAGTTAGAAATGAAGTGTGTTGCTTTAAAAAAAACATTTAAGGACAATATGTCATGATTTGACTCCCTGGTTGCAGAGAACTTGGTTTTTGACCAGTGTGGCAAGAGGAATGAACGAACACAGATACGGGCTCGGATTATAGGAGGTGGACCTGGAAACTCACCTTGGACAGTCAGCATCCGCAATCGGTGAGCAGAATCTGACTGGTGGTGGGAGATCAGGTGGTTCAAAAATATTGGCTGCAGATACCTTACATGGCAAACCAGAGAATGAATCTTGACAGGAGAAGAATCACTTTAGCAGTAGTTCTCTTAAAAGAGGATATCGTAACCCTGTGAGCAACTTTGCACCATCAGTGTTGTTACTCATTGTCTTCTGGATTGGCAGCTCCTAAAAAAATTGCAAAAAAGGGAAACTTCTCTGTGCTTCCCTGCAAACCAACTAGATGTTCCTTTGAGGCTGTTTTGTGCACTTGGATCTCTTTTTACCCAAGACCAGAAAGAGGCACATAGTGCAAAGCCGTGGAATGCCCTGCTGCAAAGTTGCATGTTGCCACCAACCTGGACCCATCCCCCAAGAAGTAGGTTTTTGGGGGGGGGGGGTTGCTTCTGTGACATGTGCCACTTTTTTTGCTTTCCAGAGAAGGAGTCCATTTCTGCGGAGGATCATTGGTAAAAGAGGATTGGGTAATCAGCACCCGGATGTGTTTCTCTTCCTGGTAAGCAGAGTTCTGGCAAAACCTATATTAGAAACCCCTCCCTTCTTTTCTTGCACGTTTTTCTTCTTCTTTGCTTTCTTTCTTTTTCTTTTTTTCTTTTTTAGTTTCCATTAATTTTTGCTAGCTTTTATCATGTGGTTTAAAAGTTCTGATAAAAATTATATCTACCATGTCGTTAAAGAAAATAAGTTGTCAATTACAAATCATTTTTGTTTCTGTTTTATATTCAGCACTTTCACAGGCCACACAGCTGTCACAGGGTTACTGATGTTTTACTTCTGTCTGTCGTTCAAATCTAGATTATTTTCAGAGGCTGGAAAGGATCTCTGAATGAGTTGAAGGAGTTAATGGCTTTAGTACTGGTGTATTAGATGCTTTTGTGCTTTTTATATACTGTTGAAAACTTTTTTTAATAAAAAGATTGTTTTGATTTTTGCACATATTATCTTTTGCCTATTGTTGGTAGCACTCTTGGGCGATGTAGGCTGAAAAGTGGGATATAAATAAAATACAGTGATAGACCAGGCTATATAAATCCATAGGCATATGTATTAAACAGCTGTCATTCACAGATGCCAGAGCATGACTAGCTTTGAGTCACTGGACTATTTTGTATGTTTAACTAAGCAGACAGACTTGGTTGTTGTTTTGCTGAGTGCTTTCTTCCGGCACAGAGAGTGGGTAGACAAGTGGACTAGCTCTCAGGAATGGCAATGTTGTCTGGGGGTTAATAAGCATTGAAGGCCCCACTTCACAGGGTAGAAGCTGCCTAAGAAGTAAGCACCCCAAGTAAAGTGGCTAACCAATCATCCCTCTGTAGTCTGACTTCAAGATAACCAAATAACAGGACAAAGTTTGCTAACAGCCAGAGAACAGCCTGAGAACATATCTATAAATAAATCAATCTAAAACAAGATATGGGTACATTCTGTGATTCATTTTAGGTGGGGGTGACATAAATCTTGCATTTAGGAGATATACTTAATATACTTAAAATCAAAGCTTACTGGGGGAAGGCGTCATTGAATCAGGCTAAGTAAGCCAGTTGTGTGAAATTGCTTAAAATGCATACTTTTGGACAATATATGTCTGTGGTATGCTTCCTTGTGTTCTCTAAAGAGCCTGTGGTATTCATATGCTCATTATCCTGTGATGTCATGACTGAGTATGGATTGGAATTCGAATCTCACTAACCCAAGCCCAAGATTACTCAGATTCTGTTGTAGGAATGACAGCAGCAGTTAATACAGCAATGAATCCCTGCTTCAAAAATGGTTATGAAAACAAGTGCATGGTATGTGTCCTGTTTGAGAAAGAGAGTATGTTATTTTCCAGATTCTCAAATCTGAAAAGAGATGGTGCTGCTTTAAAAATCACTTCAACGAGTCATCTCCTAAAAACAGCAGCCTCTTTTCTCAGGCTTACACAAAAATCTGAAACACTGGCATCTCCTTCGCTCTGTTGCAGAGAGGTAGTATCTGGCACCTTGGCCTTAGTGATTAACATTTAGGTAGGGGCAGCCAGTAAAACAGGGGCAGCAGCTAGTTGACCATGGCTGAACTCATGAATTGTTAATATTTTGATGGGAAACTACCAGGAAATTCCAGAGTGATGGACTAGATTGGAAAGCCAAAAAATACAAGAAGAAGACAGTGACAAATCACTTCTGTATTTTTGCTATATAAATGTGACTGCAGTCAGCAGAACTCAAAGGAGTTTACCTTTATAGCTGCAGAAAAGTGTCATGAGAGACGGAAATGATTCATATCCTATTAATTTTTCCCACCAGTTCTTGGGAACTGGTAGGAGAGGCTTCAGTGAACTTGTAACAATTATTAATTACTCTTCTTGGCAGTGATGCTGACTTAACTGGTTACTACGTCTTGCTTGGAACACTCTTTAAGAACCCTGGTCCTAATGAACCAAACAAACAGGACATTCCTATAATTAAGATTGTCTGTGGTCCCTCTGAGTCACTTGTGGTGATGCTGAAACTGGAGAGGTGAGTGACCTTTCAGATATTCTGTTTCCCATATAGCATGAAAGCAACTTAGTTGACATACTAAGAGGTGGAGGTCAAGGCTTCCTCAATAGGGGCTGCTAAGAGCATTCTTGCTGTTGCATTTTTGGGATCTGCAAGGTCCATACTTTGTTGTAGAGAAATCTCACTGAGATGGAGAATCAAATGGACTCAATGAAACAAGGAAAAGGAAAAGGAACATTTCACACAGTTAGCATACAGTAATGGATGTACTAGACTTGGACAACAGAGGTCCCCAATCTGTCAGTGTGTTCCACCCTCCATCCTGAGCTGTATGGCTTGTGGGGAAAGAGCTGGTGAAGATGGTGGTATGCTGCAAAAAAAAGCTCACAAACAGAAACAATTAAGAGATGTGATAGCAATAGCACTTAGACTTATATACTGCTTTATAGCCTTCTCTAAGCGGTTTATAGAATCAGCATATTACCAACAATCTGAGCCCTCATTTTTACTGACCTTGGAAGGATGAGTCAACCTCGAGCTGGTGAGATTCAAACTGCCGGCAGCTGGCAGTCAACAGAAGTAGCCTGCAGTACTGCATTCTAACCACTGTGCCACCACAGCTCTGTAGGATAGGAATGTCTAGTAGGTAGATTGGGTTATCCAGGGCCAAGACTAAATTTGGCAGCAATCTTACTATTTGAAGATATTTCTTTTTTTTTTTTACTGACAGGCAGCTTCCTTCTTTGGACTTTGCAGGTAATGCAAAGTCCAAGGAAGATTTAGATTTCCTTTCCCAGTCAGTTCCAAGAAAATAAAATTAGAATTATTAGATTCAGTGATTCTCAATCAGGTAAGCTGATCTCTTCATGACTCTTCTAGAAGAAACCTAGCCATGGTTTTTACCATCAAAGACATCCCTTGTCAGACACAGGGAATTAAGCTGAAATACTATTTATTCATGTCTCCACCCTTAATTGTTGGATATATTCCTGCTTCAGGAACTGTAACCTGAATCCTAACCAAGACTGATCTCATATCTTAAAAATCTTTATGAACAAATACATAATTGCATCTTTAGAAAATATATTCCAGTGCTGTGCTATGGGTGGCAGAGCAAAGCAGAGCAAAAACATGAAGCCGAGCAGGAAAACCACATCCTTATTGGCAATGATGCTGACTTAACATTCATCAGTAGGCATTTATCCACATTATGTTACAGTGCTCCCAGCCCTTCTTTGAACTGATGGAAAGCTGTATTGACC
Source organism: Naja naja (assembly GCA_009733165.1). Classification (NCBI taxonomy): domain Eukaryota; kingdom Metazoa; phylum Chordata; class Lepidosauria; order Squamata; family Elapidae; genus Naja; species Naja naja. The sequence continues at coordinate 82,934,367 of CM019149.1, forward strand.
TAACATTTGCTATCCCATGGCCCATCTCTATCTTGAACTCGTTGGCTTTGTTTTGTGTACTGCCATCTGACTTCCCCTCAGGTTACAAAGCCCAATGCTATTTACCTACTTCCTTTGGATGGTAGTAAAATAAGGGCGGTGGTTATAATAATAAAGGCAAGGCTGACTTAAATGTGCCTTAAGCTGAGGACGAGATGAAGGCAACATGATGAGGGCACAGTGGAGAAAGAGGTGGCCAGGGCAGGTTTGGGATGAGATTAGGTGCAAGTGGGAATTGTCCTGAGACTGAGAAGGCAGGATGTACATAGCTTTCAGGCAAAAGGCGTTACATGCTAAAGATATTTCCCTGAGGTGTATTTTTCTTCCTCTGCTGAAAGTTGCTTTGGTGACTGAAGCTGCTAAAGAAACTGATACAAAGGAGTAGTCAGTTAGTAGCTTTTACAAGAAAACCAGTTTCCATGAATTTGGTTTACAAGAAGGAATTTAATAAAATGAAAACTTAAAAGGGTTGCTCAAGGTAGATTTACACAGTCCCCAAGCTTGTGATGACTCCTTGAAAACAGCTCCCTTCTACTTTCATTGTTGCTGAAGGCTTCCAAGCAGCAGCTATCACCGTTCATGGCAGAAAGATCAGTCATGGGAGTGATGCCAGCGTCAGCAGACATCCAGCCAAGCTTGGGTGTGCTTGGAATGTGATCAGCACTTTGAAGTGGCTTCTGGGTACAGTACAGAGATGTGTTATTAGTTGCTTTATGCTTGTACTTTCTCACCACAGGCCTGCACTTCTGAATCAACGTGTGGCATTGATCTGCCTTCCACCCGAGCGTTACATTGTGCCCGAGAACACCGAGTGTGAGATTGCAGGATGGGGTAGCACTGGAGGTACAGTCTGGAAAAAGGATATCATCAAACCTAATTGATCCAATCTCTTATTCAAGGAACTCTATCTTGCTGGGACAAGGAAATAAAAATGTGGATTTTTTCCCCCTTGGATGTAAAGTAATTTAACCATTAGTTCTCAGGAACTGGCTAGGTAATATTCCCCCTCACATTTTTATTCCTTGTCCACTGGGAGAGAAAGCCTGGAGCATGACTGGGAATTGAAGTCTGCATGTGTAAGCAGAGCCACAGCCCTGGCAGGATTGTATTCCACATTGTCTAGAATAGTCAGCTTATCCAGATGGAGTACAAATTGAAAAATGGAGCTTCTATCAATTCCTTTCAGGAATTGCTTATTTAGGTTAGTGGAGTTCTGAGTACAAAATTTACTTCACTGACCCAATTCTAAGCAGAAATGTGACCAATGAGTTTAGGACAGTAGCTGATACCTCTTAATTGGAATAATGTTTGATCAGTTATGAAATTTGTCTACTTCTTTAAACCAAAAGGCATCTTCTTATGCAATATGAATGAATAATATTAAGTCTCCTGTTGTTTTTTTAATAAGGAAGCACAAAAGCCCTCTTTAAATTCTCTACTGCTGTTATGCAAATTTCAGAGGGATATGAAGTTATTAGAAGGTGAAGACATAAATAGGAATAATTTCCATATTGAGAATCTCTCAGAAAAGTAACCAAGACCAAAATTTCCAACATTTTATTAACCAGATATCCTTCCAGTTAAGTTACATGAGCGATTTTCTAAACTATTGTATGATTCATGCATTTCAATGAAACTTTATTTAGAACTGATTTCTGAACTCATTAAGATGATGACAAAAAAATCCTGTTTGAATATTATCAATTTGCCCTATTTGAAATTTGAGAGGTTCATGGCACTACAGAGTTTGATAACTACTTATTGGCATTTTTTTAAATTTAAATTTAAATAATACAGATTTTTAAAGGGACATTGGCATATCCTGACTATTAACTATCTTGATATTTAGCATTTTGAAAGGCTATTATATTGTTGGGATGGTTTGCATGATGTGGGTAATAACACTGACTTGATTATTTATTTGTGTTTATACTGCATGTGCCTAGCCAATAATATTGTTATCTGGGCAGTCTGTTACATAAGATGAGAAATACACAATATCATAATAATCTGAAGCACAAATATTTTTAATACAGCAAGTAGCAACTCTGCTAAAACAAATAATTCCCTCAACACTGTCAAACTATTTACTAAGTTTGCATTACTATTACTATTAATCCTCCTATCCTTCCTTTTACCTATCTTCTCCCACTTATGACTGTATGACTGTAACCTTGTTGCTTGCATCCTAACAATTTTTATTGACTGTTTCCTAGTATGATTTGATTTCTTATTGTACCCTGTGACTATTATTAAGTGTAGTACCTTATGATTCTTGATGAATGTATCTTTTCTTTTATGTACACTGAGAGCATTTGCACCAAGATAAATTCCGTGTGTGTCCAATCACACTTGGCCAATATAGAATTCTATTCTATTCTATTCTATTCTATTCTATTCTATTCTATTCTATTCTATTCTAATATCTATCTATCTATCTATCTATCTATCTATCTATCTATCTATCTATCTATCTATCTATCATCTATCTGAATAAAAAATATATACTCCAGCCTATACATACTGATTCTGTTATAAAAGCTCAAACTTTTTACAGGTGTGAGCACATAAAATGCTAACCACAAATAAATTACCCAAAAGTAATATGAGCTGGCTGAAGTGAATTGTCCCATTCTGACCATAAAAAGGGTCTCACCATCTGAATGGTCCATAGCTCACATGTTTTCTAATGCTCCGGATCTTCTTCGTATACAGGAACTGGGAATGACAATGTCCTCAATGTGGCCAGGCTGCCAGTCATGAGCAAGGAAAACTGCAGTGCGGCACTTCGAGGCCGTCTGAAGGAGAATGAGTTATGTACATCGCCACTGAAAGTTGGTGTGGGAGCCTGTGAGGTGAGCAGGGCAGGGAGGTGGGTTTGTATTGAACTGAATTGCTTGGCTTGCATCGAGATCAAGGTTGGTGACAGTAAAACTCCATCAAGCGCCTGGCTGAGAGAAGTAAATATTCAAATGAGAGGCCAACATCTAGAAAGTTGAGTAGTAAAGAAAAGGGACAAGCCTTACAGAAAGGCCAGAAATGTCGTACCTCCAATAACCCCAGTCTAAGATGCTTAACAATTTGATAAAATGCTTTTAGTTTTGAAAAAAATGGCTAATCTCCTAAATCAGTGGTCGCCAACCAGTGGGCCGGGGACCACTGATGGGCCGCGAGAAAATTTTGGTGGTCCGCAGAGAAATGTCCTCCCCCAAAGCAATTAATCCAGGCTGTAAATACCTCAGGCTAGCAATTTTGTGAGATTGATCTAAAAAAAATGGGAGACGTGCATGGGCACTTATGAGGTTGCATGACGCCCCCTAAAAAGTTGCCTGCCAACCTCTTGGTTTTTTTTTTTTTAAAGATGAGCAGTGGGAAATAGTCCCCCAAGACATGAACTTAAAAGTGAAGCAGCAGATAAATGATTTCAAGGCAAATAGGTTAGGGAAGCCATTTGAGAAAATGTCTGAGGTAGAAAACCAACCCATGTACTTTGTGAGGTGTTGCTGTGCTCCTTAAGCTAGAGCTTGTTTTTTGACTTGACTTGGTCTTTTGTCTGCAGGGTGACTTTGGAGGTCCTTTGGCCTGCCTGACTCAAGAATGCTGGGTGCTACAAGGTGTGATCACCCCATTGCGGGTATGTGCTCGCAAAGATGTGCCTGCCACCTTCATCCGAATCTCTATGTATGTTGACTGGATCAACAAAGTGATGAGGCTGAGCTGAACTGTTGTATATTTATCATAAATTCCAGCCCGTCTCTTCCTTCTCAGAATTAGTGTGGAGCAATCATGCTCATGTCATGTGAAAAGCATTGCCAAAAAAAGGTTCCTGATTTTACAGAAAAGATACTTCCAAAAGCTGACATCAGTAACGAGTTTTTTGCTCCATTTTGTGGAGTTTATCTAAGTGGCTAAGAGGATCTGCAGCAATTAATTGATTATTATAGTGCATCTTTTACTAGGCACTTAGCTGAAGAAATGTTGATGATAATGACCATCATGGCTTCAAACATTATCAAGTTTGATGAGAAAAATGGAAGCATCCTCCGAGAAGTGTGAACCAATAATATACCAAAGTCCTGAACATATGACTAAGCTAACTAACAGATTTAACAGATTAACAGAGTTAGAAGGGATTATGTACTGTAGGTTATCTAGTCCAACACCCCCCACAAGTAGGAAACCCTACACCATCTCCGACAAATGGCAGTCCAATCTCTTCTTGAAAGCCTCCAGTGATGAAGCTCCCACAACTTCCGAAGGCAAGCTGTTCTAATGGTTGATGGTTCTTGCTGTCAGAAAATTTCTCCTTATTTCTAGGTTGAATCTCTTCTTGATCAGTTTCCATCCATTATTTCTTGTCTGGTCTTCAGGTGTTTGGAAAATAACTTGACCCCTTCCTCTCTGTGGCACCTTCTCAAATATTGGAAGACTGCTATCATGTCTCCCCGGTCCTTCTCTTCACTAGACTAGCCAAGCCAGTTCCTGTAACCGTTCTTCATATGTTTTAGTCTCCAGTCCCCAAATCATCCTGATTGCTCTTCCCTGCACTTTTTCTAGAGTCTCAACATCTTTTTTATAGTGACCAAAACTGAATGCTGTAGTCTAGGTGTGGTCTTACCAAGGCTTTATAGAGTGGTATTAGTACCTCACTTGATCTTGATTGTATCCCTTTATTAAAGCAATTTAGGATTGCATTGGCTTTTTTGGTTGCCACCGCACACTGTTGGCTAATATTTAACTGGTTGTCCACTAAGACTTCAAGAACCCTGTCACAGTTACTGTTATTAAACCTGGTTTCACCCAGTCTGTATGTGTACTTTTGGTTTTTCTTCCCTAAGTGTAAGACTTTATTTTTCTCTACCTTGAATTTCATTTTGTTAGATAGGGCCCCGTGTTTAAGTCTGTCAAGATCCATCTGGATCTTGAGCCTATCTTCTTGGGTGTTAGCTATTCCTGCCAGCTTAGTATCATCTGCAAATTTGGTAAGTTCCCCTTCTATTCCCTCATCTATGTCGTTAATGAAGATATTGAAGAGTACTGGGCCTAAGATGGAACCTTGTGGTACCCCACTGCTTACTTCCCTCCATGTAGACTTAGACCCATTAAGTACTACTCGTTGAGTACGGTTTGTCAGCCAGTTGCAAATCCATCTGGTGGTGATGCTATCTATCCCCACCTAATAATGTGTTGCATTATTAAATCATCCACATCCTTTTAATAGGACTGGTTGGTTGTTATCCATGAGTATCAGCTCTTTCAGTGAATATATTCATGGGCAGAAGTTTCAATATGTAAGACTTTAACCATAGCTGCCTCATTGGAACAGTTCTTGGCTTTATATTTCACATGGACATTGTCTGCAATTTCTTTTTTCTGCCATCGGCATTAAAAGTTCAATTGAGGCTGTATATCCTCCAGATTTAAAGAAATATGGCTGCCCTTAGAACACATGCACCATTTCCAAGTCCTGGGATAATTTCTGGAAAATAGGGTCTGGAGACTTTCAGTGCGGTTTTCTGAAAATTCGTTCTCTCTTTTGTTATCACTTGGGATCTGGTGTTCTCCAAATGTCAAAAGGTTACAAATCATAGACAACTCCAAGGGTTCATGGGAGCTATTGTCCAAGGCAGCTGAATGTAATCAGCCTCTTTATCCTCTGAACCAGCATATGAAACATCATACCATATCTATTTTTGCAGTTCAGACATTCAGTTTTTTAAAATGTTAATGATTAATGTATTGGTGCATTATGGCATTATGGGTCTGTTAACCTATATGTGGTTCAAGTTTTTTTCATGTCTGAAATGACATCTCCGTAGTCCAGGAGATCTAACAGTTTTTCTATCGTAACCGTATAATATTTCTATGTTATTCTCTGAAATACTATTTATCCAGTAACATATAAATTATAGCCCTCACAAATGGTTGTACTGCATTTTAACTCTCTTATGTAATCACAGTTATATTGTTTGTAGCAACTGCATGCCAAATTTTATGTAGCCATTCTTATAGAGGCTTACATTTTGATATAAGAATTACTACTGTCGTTTTTACTGTAACATCAATCATATCATTAAAGAAATCCTGGCTTTGGAAATAAAATATAGGATGATTTGTAGCAGATCACTATGGATTTTGGACACTGATTTAGCACACCAAAATCTAAAAGGTTTTCTGACCCTCCTCTTTAAAAAGCCAGTATTTGGAGAAACCCAGCAGCAGGGTTTTGAGTGAAAGGATATCTGATCTTATTTGAATATTAGTTACCAATCTGTGAATATGTTGAGACAAACTCAGCATATCTTTAGTTTCATTTTCCTTTCATGGCACTGCACAGAACTTTGTATCTGATCATTATTTTCAGTTCAACAAATTGAAATTCTTTTGAATAAATAATTACAGACAATCTTAAGCTACAAGGCTTCCCCTTCCAAAGAGACACTAAAAATCGGTATCCAAAATCCAGTTCTCATGTATATTTTTCTAACTATGCTTATGTGTTGATGAAAATATTTAATGTCAAATATATATATATATATCTTTAAAAACCATGCTGGGGTTAAAAATGCCTTAATCACTAGTCTTACTGTGTTCTGACCAAGGCTTCTGAGACTGTAATTATATGCACCCTTATTTTAAAAACAGGTCTTGTTTTATTGCAAAGCTGGGAATTATTTTCATTCCCAGCCAGTAATGAATCTCAAATAGTCCCTTGAGATAAGCACCCAAATTTCTTTCCTGTGAAGTGCTGCCAATAACGGAAGTGTCCAATGAACTAGAAAAAAACCCAACCGAAGTACAAAGAGCTTCAAGAATGAATCTGAACCGAACGAATGACTTTGCTTCCTGCAAAGGTTTCATCATCTTTGCCTGTCCTTTATATCTTATGGGAGGGGCAATCACCTCCCAGCCTTACTCCTGAGTCGCCCCTTTTGTTTCAGCTGCTCTCACCTTCTAGCAGCTCTGCGCACTGGGAACAGGCTTCCCTGGATCCTCTGCCTCGCTGCTGCCAGACTCCAAAGGCTCCAGAGGCAGCACCCTACTCCCAGTTGGTCCTGGCCCCATCTCTGCATTGGATGCAGGACCCTCATCTGAGTCCTTTCCAGATTCCCGGACTGATTCCCTTTCTTTCCCACTGTCCGATTTTGCTGCCGTCTACACAGGCTGCCGGCGAACCACAACACTGCATTTCCTCCCAGTCCCTGATATTAGGAACAGAAACAAGTCATAGCAACTAAATTGCCTCCTAACCAAATTAAACATTTGCCTCACAGTATTACTCACATTCATTGTATATAACACAGTACAGTATTTAGAATTGTGGATCAATCTATATTCAAAGGGCAGAGAGGTGATCTAGAATGTGTGGAGGACTGATGCTGCATATGTCACCATCACCATTACATCACATGTGCCTGGATCTTGTGCAACTCCAAGGAAAGATGCAGTTTCAAGAATTTACTGACATGATAGATCATGAGCAGACCTGAACATATCAACTCATTATTTTTGCTTCAAAAAGCAAACAACAAAACCCAAACAACAATCCTACTCTCTATTGGCATCTCAGTTTCAAAGAAGGAAATTCCAGCCTTACTTTCAGATACCAGATGAGTACCCTTATAGCCTACCAAAGGTCAGGAAAGTCTGTTTCTAAAGGACTAAGAAGAAAGAATATTTTCCAATGTAAATTAAGCTGCTGCTCCTGGGTACATTCAAGATCTCTCCTACTTCTGATGCTATCTTTTCCTCTTACATTTATTGTAAATGCAGACGTTATTTAAAGGCTGGAAGGTAGTCTATAATTATATATAGCTTATGTTCAAGATGATAGATTCCTCCTATCGCCGTCATCTAGAACGAACCTTTCAGGAACAAGAACCACTGCCAAACTGTGCTCCCCACCTCTCCTTAAAGATGGTCCAAAAGAATAATATGCTTAATGGTATCAAAAGCTGAAATCAAGATTAAGAGGGTTTCACATTATCTGGTCCTGATCTTTCCAAAGGCAACCCACAAGTGTGACCAATACCATTTTTGTGCTATATCCTGACAGCCAAGTGTCCATCTGCCTCTTCTTGGATCCTTCCTTACCTCAAGGTTGCCCTTATGTTTACTTCCAAGTTTGAGTCAGCATGGCAGAGTCATAGATCACACTTAGACTTTGCTGACTGTCTTCTTTGGAACTTTCCTCTATTTTCCTCAACCACACCAAGACCCTGCCAATTCACCTCTTATGTGTGAGATAGTGTTACAGCTTCATAAGAGTCCATCACTGGTGAATGAGTTTATCATTAATATCTATGGTAAACATAAATATTTGTCATTTGTAGTATATCACCATTTATTGATAGAGGAAAATGATGGGCATTTTCTATCAAAGTTTCTAAAAGCAACAAATATTTAAAGAACTGGGAAGGAATAAAAACAGTCTTTGATATTTATTTATTTGTTTGCTTACTAAATTTGTTTATCACTCATGGTTCAGGAAATTCTGAGTGGATATCATTAATAGTTCATTAATCATCAAAATATCAGTAATGCCGAGACCTGCTCATATATAAAACCAACCCACTAAAAGTATTCAGTTGCAAATGAGAAGCCTTACTGGAGAATTTCCTTTGGATTATGTCAGCATATCCATTTATTCAAATAAACAAGTTGGCTTGATTGATTATATCATTTAGCAATCTAATAGCACAGCTTTTTTGCAAGATCAGACATCAATTTTTCAATCAGAATTAGGATCTGAGTAGATATTTGTAACATCAGCAGAATTACTCAAAAACATGCTGAAGCGATTATCAGCAGAGAAGAATCTTCAGATACCCACAAACTGATTGAGCTGTGGGAAAAAAAACAATGCCTGACACATTGTGAAGATCACTGTAGTGCAACTGGATATACATAAACACAGTTTCCTTCTCAGCAACTTAGATGACTTCATATTTAGTCGGCAGTTGACTTTCAATCTATCTTTTGGAGAGATGATGTGTGATCCACTGGGCACAGTTCATGAAAACATCTGCTTCCGCTACTACTCCACTTAAGGCATGATTCTCTTCTGGATACCACATCAATCTAAAAAGGAACATCAGTAAAGTATTTTGCAAAAGTTCTTTGTTAGAAGTAGGTTGTTACGAGGTAGTTTTTCATTATCATTTCTTTGGCATGTTTTAAAAATATTCCTGGACTGCTATGGGAAATTCTTTGCTTTGACTGACAGTAAAGACAGTACAGTACTGACAGTACACTCATTTTAAAATAAACACGTCACTTATTTTTTGAAGAAGCTATGCCAATCTACTCTTACTGTCAACTTTCTGCCAAAGTGGTTCCCTGCCTTTTTACAAGGGGTTGTCTTTTCAGCATTCACTGTTATTCCATTTACCTGATTTGGTTTGTGATTTATATTATTCAAATTGCAAACCAATCTAATTTTTATATATTGAAGGATCCCTGTATACAATTTCTCAGCATAATCAACTGTAATAAAATTATCCAATAAATAACACACACAAGGAAGTTGGACACTTAGGCATATAGTTTTCCTGCTATTCTTGCTTTCTAAAAAAAAGCCCATAGCAGCAGATTGGAGCAATTCGTCATTTATGTTCTTTATGTATAAACTCCATTGGTTCTACCTGCATTTGGCTGGGTCAATTTACAATATAATCTCGGAGGCTGCCTGCTACTCTGCATTCATCCCAGCTTGTAAATTTGAAAATATGGACAGAGAATTGAGAGATAAAGGTTATTAGCAGCTTGTTAAATCAATGCTGTTTATGGCTGATTAAATTACCCAGGAAAGGATTGGACCCCTAATTAAGGAAGGTTCTCAATGGCACCACCTAACTGGGATATGTTCCCTTGGGTCTAATATTTCAACTGAAGAAACAGTTGCCTTGACTCAGACAATTATTGATCTGTGTAGTAATGTAACTCAAACATTCATCCCTGGGGAAAGCGACTAAGAAAATGGCAGACCTTATGCACCTCTTCAGTACGCATCTAGACAATGCTGATTATATGCATCTAAATGCATGGAAATGTGGCTGATTAGCAGGAGCTTTTCAATCATGCCTTCAGCCAAGATAGAGCATTGAGTTACTTACTAGATAGTGTATGCTGAAAACCTGATGGAAGCCCAGCCCTAACATTTTCCCTGGATTTCTCAGTGTTATTCCATCATGATATTCTTCTAGAGAGTCTGGAACTGGGCCTCAAGTATTAAGTCAAAAGGTAATGCTGGAGGAATGCTGTTGACCCCTTCTTCCCCATTCATTTGTAATGTCCCACAGAATTCAATTTTGTCTCCCATGCTAGTGAATGTCAACAGACAATTAGGAGATCATCTGGAATCTTGGAGTGGGATGCCATCCAATGCTTCCAGGGCATACTGATGCCTCTGAGATGCATTGTTGCCTACCATCCAACACCAAGACTCACTAAGATGTCCTTAAACAATGTCTAAGTTCCAGAAAGGGCTGGGTGAATGATACACATTCTAATTAAGTTCAAACATGAGGGAAACATTGATACACAATGTTAATTAAACAAAAACATTGGTTTGTTTTACATAGGGCTGTATTAAAAGGGAAAACACAAAATCTTAAGGTGTATCTTACTCCTATGTTGTCACTGAATTTACATAGGGTAGCTGTGGTGAGAAGCATGTTTGCACACCTATGGCCAGTTTTGATTTGCAATTCTTATTCTTGTCTAGATCAGATCTTGTCTTGATTCCCACATTACAATGTTGCATGGAGCAAAACTTGAAACATATCTGGGAATTGCAATTGATACAAAACTGGTACATCTCTTCCACTTAGGATAAAAGATTTCGTAACGTGTAATGTATTGAAATAATATATATTAGTATTAGTTACAAACTGCTTATTACAGAATTCACAAGTCCTATGTACAGGCTAGCCTTCTACTTCCTCTAATTTGGATGACCTATTTGGCTAAGAGCAGTAGCTTGTCTGCACTGTTTGTTTGTTTGTCCCAATTACTGTTGGTAAATGAGGACTACCTTTATTCAAATTCAGTTTTGTTCCTCCACTCTGCTGGCAAATCCACCACAATACAATTAAGGCAGGAGCCACAGTATCTGGCCATCGGAATGTGTCCAAATAAAAAAGTCAAGAAGACATTCTCTTGCTTTGCCTTAATAAATTAAATAGGAACTCACCGCACAGGGATTCCTCTAGCTTTCAACACACGGTAATATTCCAAAGCTTGGTAAGGAGACACTCGACGATCTTTTGCCCCAACACACAGCAGCAGAGGTGCTCGTACCTGTAGGAGAGGGAGGAACCAAGAGATAACCAGCCAAAAAAACCCTCACATAGCTTGTAATATGGAGTCAAGCAAGTTTGTTCATATATGTTTTCAAGCAAAATATAATAAAACAAGTACCGGTGGACCCCTAATGGCAGAATACATCTATGTGACTTATTCAAATTAAGCTAATGATGCAATTTGTCTTCTGTTATTCACAAGGTTGGTTCACAACAGTCTTCTAGTTGAATGAGATGGCACACACACATTAGTACTGACAGACACATAAGCTTATAGACATGCACAGTCCTTTTGCTCTTTCTTTTCTGCTGAGCTGTCAGGAAACATACATTTATTGGAATGTATATGGTACTATCTGTCCTCTCAGGGCAGCTTACAAACATTCTGACTTCAGCCATGTGATATAAAATATATATGGTTGCTAATTGTTAATGCTGACTTAATGGCACAGACTCAATCAATGAAAATTGGAGGCGGACATTTAGGCCATCACTTTGAGTCTACGTTAAAATATTCCTTACAAATGCCCAACTGGACTCTGCTTGGAAATGCAGCACAATTCTAAATTCTACATCTGAGCACTACTTATGCCGAACGGTGAGTTTATCTTTTTTAAAAAAATCTAATTACAGGGCTTTAGACATGAAATAGAAAGAAAACACACAAGATGTTTGCTGGAGGCACAGGTTCTGCAGTAAAAGAGTAACTCCACTTATTAGTTCTTACCTTTGTAGCATGAGTAATGGGGGAAGAGAGCAGCATGGCAGCCAGATCCTTTTCTGTAGGAATCCGCTCATAGGAGTATGGCAGACCTAGAGAAGCGTATCGCCTGGGAAAAGTGTACAGAATATTTAGTCTTATGACCTCTGCCTGCACTGAGGTGCCAAAAAACTGATTGCTACCATGTTTTCCTAAAAATAAGACCTGGTCTTATTTTCCTTTGGGCACTAGGGCTTATTTTCAGGGACACATGATTTCAGGGTGATCAACCCAGCTGGGCGCCCCACCCCCAACACACACACAAGAGCCAGCAAGTATGCGGGGATTACAGCCCACTGGTCCCTTAGCTGGCGCACTCAGGGGCTATGCAGAGTGGAAGGAATGGAGCGGAAGGCAGGTGATCCCGACGTGCCAAGCAGGCTGCAGATACACTGAGTAATGCAAAGATGAGCCTTTCACATCCACTCACTGCTGCTCAGCTTTCCCGCAGCCCAGGTGGCATGGGAGGCAAAAAAGCCAATCTCTTGAGCTAGACTGTGCAGGAGGCTTACGGAGGCATGCTTCTTACCAATCGGGAATGTCAGAGGTCCCCAGCAGAGTGGCCATGTTGGTGACAGAATTTCTGACTGCACAGGCTTTGTACATCTCTGGAAACAGACCAATCAAATGGCAACAGATAAAGCCACCATGAGAGCCTCCCAACAAGGCAATTCTATTTGGGTCCAAATATTTCATCTGCAGTGCCACTTCTACTGCCAGCTGTAAGAGGAACATTAAGCAAATTAAGCAAGTATTTCAGAGGCTGTTGCACAACTAGTCCTGGCGCAGAAAGTAGTTTCTTGGGCAGTAGAGTGCAACGCAGTTCACAAAGCTGAACTTGTGGCTTGTCATGCCACTGATATACGTATAAGATCCTTAATAACTCTCTGCTCAGCAAATATCTGTAGTTGATGCAAGAAAAATATTTTTTTTCTTCAAAGGGATGCTAACCAACAACAAGAACATATGCATGAGGCTATGCCAGTAATACTCTGCTACTCAAAATACTGAGTTTGCTCTTCCAATAACCATGACCTCAGCACTGCATCAAACTGGCTGGGATGAATCTGCTAAGGACCAACTCATCCAACTGAGCAGAGAAGCCGATGGAGAAAAGAGGAGCCCTACTCTGACAGGACCATTATATATTACAGACCTGCCTTGCAGTCACCATATCTGTGACCATAGCTTGTTCTGCTAACCCCAAAAAGAAGGCAGATTATCCACCATTGTAAAGAGGACAAAATATTACACAATAATGTCACCTTCTATTCTAGTCTTAAACCTGGCCTAACCTCAGGCTCCTTCCTGGGGAAGGGAAAAATGGAGAAACAAAGGAGACTGACCTGAGTGTCTGCCACATCTTGCACTCCAACATGAGAGATCAGTGAATCAATGCTGTCCTGGCCAAAACCCAAGGACCCTCTATAATTCACTGTTCAGACAAAACAAAGAACAAGAGTAAGTCAAGGACAACCTCCAGAGGTTTCCAGGTCCTTTAAGGTTTTGAGCAGCTTCCAAGAAAGACACCTGGCTATCAGGCTGTTTTCAAAAATCAAGCATTTCTATAGTCAAAGAAAATGCATTTATAGAATGTGAAACTGCTCATGAGAAGTACAAGCTACTATGCTGTTATTGGTTTCCTATGTCTTTATTCTGATATCACTCTGCTGCTCAAATAACTGTGGTTATAGTTACAAAGGGAGTAAGTAACTAGCTTAAGTACTCCAATCTTCCAGGTCATTCTCTTGTTTGTTAAAACAGTTCCCTATATATTTTTAATCCTTTGTAAGCATTGCTTACAAAGACTGTAAGCCACAGTTTGATCTCCACTGATGAAGTTCTATGTACTATTAAACTGTTTTCCTGGGTACTATGATTCAATAACTAATGAAACAATAAGTTTCCTCTCAAGTAAGCTACGTATGTATGAAGAATATGCACTGAAAATAATAGCTCACTCCATTCCAAAAGCAAAGCCGGGGCCATGAGTTTTGCTCAGTAAGGGATTTAATCTATTCCGTTGTTCATGCTGAGGTGTACTTCGTGATGGGAATGTTTTCATTGAAGAAAGGGCAGATATTATACTCCTGAAACTGTATGGTGAAAGTTGATACCATCTCAATAAAAGGGTGAGGAGGCAGCAATATTCTGGATGTGCATTTCTTGGAGGATATGTTCTCACTCTGGAAGGAAGTGAAACGGTGTTGTAAGACCTTGCATCTAGGCTCACTTGGCTGCTGTCGCCTTGTAACAGCCTCTTCTTCTGGGAAGTGTGCTGCAAAGAATTTCTTGTCCAATTTCTACTCTTCCTGGTAGTTTTGCCCCTTTTTTTGGTAATCTGCTTCAAAGTAGCAGAAGTTATTTCATAGAAAAACAAATGAGGAAGTGAAAAGATCCTCTCAGGGAATCACAAGATTCCTCTCAAGAAAAGTTTACCCTTTTTATTTAATTATCTGAAGCACACAGGATCATTTCACAAATACAGATAATCCTCACTTAACAAGGGTAATTGGGATTGAAATTGCTACTGTTAAGCAACATAGTTGTAAAGTGTGACACCATGTGACTGCGTCCTTAGCAATGGCAGTTCTGACCTGTTACCGTCATCAAGCAAATTACTGTGAGTCTTTAAGCAAGGACCTGATGTGACAATGACTTCCAACTTTCTGCTGGCTTCCCCATCGACTGCTTGTTGGAAGCTTGCAGAGGTCGCAAATGGTGATCTCATGACTGCAGGACATTGTGAGGTTGGAAATCTGGGCCAGTTGCTGCAATGGCCAGAAATCTGAGGACTGGTTATAAGAACCTCTCTTTCAGCACCTTTATTTATTTATTTATTTATTTATTTATTTATTTATTTATTTATTTATTTATTTATTTATGGACTTGTATGCAGCCCCTCTCTGAAAGGACTGAGGCTCTCAACTAAAATACATCAATAAATATATTAAAAAGAATTAAACTTAAACAAGACCAATAGGTAAAACTAATTTAAAACTAATTTAAAATTTAAAACGATTTTAACACCCCCCCCAAAGAGGTCAGTCCAGCCCGGCCTGCTCAAACAGCCAGGTTTTCAAATCGCGGTGTCGGAGATCAGGAGCCAAACGGAGCTCCAGAGGTAGTTGGTTCCACAAGGCGGAATTATTCAATTCAATTTCAAATGGTTGCTGAACAAGTGGTCATTAATTGAGGATCACCTGTAGTAAAATGCATGCATTGTCTCTTTGGATAAGAAAATTAAATGCAGGAATCCTGGGCTACTCACCCATAAGCACCGCAAAACCCAGCCGGCAGAGACCTGCCATAGTTGGACGCCAGCAAGCATCAAAAACTGAATGTGGACCACCTGGAAAGAAAATGGCAGATATACAGAAATGGACGGGTGCTCCTTTTTCCAATTTTGGAAAAGTGATCTGAGAATTTATTTATTTTATTTATTCGATTTGTCAATCGCTTACAAGATAATAGGTATAAGTATGAACATAGTTATGAATATATGAAATGGATACATATAAGAAAAATAAAAAGGATCAATAGGACAGGGACGGTAGGCACGTTGGTGCGCTTATGCACGCCCCCTACAGACCTTTTAGGAAAGGGGAATCTTAGGAAAGGAAAGAATCCAAAATGTTTAATATCACTCTTCTTCATAAGTAAGAAAACAGAAATCTAGAGTTGAAGGAGAAAAAGGGAACAAGCAGAGGCTGGAAATCCTGATGGACATTTAGTTTCTTGGAAGTGTGGCCCAACTCATTAAAGCAGCAAACTGCAGCTAATCTCATAGATAACCTTTGCCTCTTTAAATTTCAAGGAGGCTCAGAAAGACACCCTCACCAGCTTTGATAACATCCTGGAAAAATGGAAACTAAGCAAGAAAGCTAGGACTAATTGTTAGCACATGTAATAGTTCATTCAAGCCAAAGAGAAGAACGGGTGTGACTTACCATGTGGAGAAACCACAAGCGGGAAAAGGGCCTCTTCTCCTTGTTTGCTTCCTCGAGGAATCAGCAATATGGCTTCAAATGACTGGTCAGCTGTCAGAAAGGTCAAAAGTGAGCTTTTGAAGATCATCTTTCAAACTTCACCGACCAAGGAAAATCAACCTGTTAAGTACATCCCTCCTTTGCTTAGCCTCCCAGTCTCTCTTGTTCATATACCCCAGTACAAGACATACTCCTACATTATGCAGAACCAAGACATGTTGCTCCTGGGCTAGAAAAATCTAAATCCCAATTGGTGATAAAGAAATATGACACAAATAAATATCCTAAAAATAGTTTCCTTTCAACGATATAGGTATTATGCATGTGTACACTTTTGACAGCAGGCAACAGAATTTCATTTTTAATGTGTGCCAGTGTGCCTGCAGGGAAAAAAATCACAATAAAGTTTATCTTATATCTTATAGTAATTTCATAAGCAAGTCTACATAACTTTCTTGAAAGCAAAACTGAAAAGTCATTCCTTTCTCCCATGACGTTTGTTTTTGATCCAAATCTAACCTATGGGCCTTCTGAGTATTAACAGTATGACTCTACATAATTTTTTGTGACCAGCACTGTCACCTATTTGCAGACATCCCAGAGTAGGATGCTTTTAGATCAAAAGTCCCCTGAATTTGTATTGGTATTAAAAATGGCCTTCAGTCCACAATGTAGATCAAAATAAGGAGCGGGGGCTTTTTCTAGGGATTCTCAACTTACATGTGATATAAGTAGATTTACTTGTCTACTATAAACTAAAACATTTTGGATAACAGAACATGAATGCCAGCTGAAATACATGAGCATGAAATATCAGAATAGCCTTGAATGCAAAGTGCATGAATAAAAGGAGAAAACTCCAGAATGTTGTTTTGATTTTCCAATCTCACAACAGTCCTGGAATTTCCTGATGGCCTCCTATCCAGAGAAGACCTCAATCTTACTTAGCTTTTTGAGATTGGTTAAATGTTGCCATCTAGCCAGCTCCATTCTAAACATTCCAAACCCCCTGGGGCTGTGGTTGGCTCCTGACCTTCGTTTCTTCTGTTCCTTCTGCCGCGATCTAAAGACCTGGCTGTTTTTACAGGCCGGCCGGGATTGAGAGGGAGTGGGGGTTTTAATGGGGTATTTTAGCATATATTTGGATTAGATTAATATTTTTATCTATTTTTGTATGTATATCCTTTTGTGAGCTGCCCCGAGTCCCCCCTGGAGATGGGGCGGCATTTAAATCCAAATAAATAAATAAATAAATAAAATTTTACCAAAGGAATTCGCGGTTTGTTACAAATCCATTATTAATGCCTTAAAGCTTCTCTGTTTTATACAGCAAGCAACAGGATTCTACAGAATTCTCTTGTCCTAACGTTAAGTTAGGAAATAAAATGAGAGCAGTTCTTTTTAGTAAAGCAGCACAGGGGGCTGAGGATCTAGATGCATGCAATACTTGTTTTATCCTCTTCATTCTGATTTGGATTCTTCCAGTGCTCAAGAACAATGAGTCTGGCCTTGTCTTTAAGCCAAAAGCAGATTAAAGTTTATTTTTGGCTAAGGGATGTTACTCTTCTGCACAATTGTCCTCATCATCCCCATAAACCTAGCTGTTACTCTTTACAATGTCGAGGAACCAAGTCTAGCTCCATCTAGGACCACTAAATGCAAAGCCCACAATGTATTCCAGCCAACTAGCAAAGCAAGCAAGATAGTCATAGGTCTAGGAGGAAGCTCTGTGGACCTGCTTCCTTACTGTATGGGCTGCCCTTCTCAGACAAAGAAGGATTCACTGTGAGGATTTTCCATTCCATGTCAGGTAGTACAGAAGATTCCTCCACACTGATCCACTGTAGCTCCAGCTCACTCCCTTCTGGGGGGAGCACACCCACCTTCTACAAAGCAGATATAATAATATGCTGTTACTAGAAGCACTGCCTTGAATAGTATAGTGTCACACAATCTCTTAGCATTATATGTGGTCTGATGGGAACTAGTTTTATCCTCATATTTGTCAGAATGTATATTTTTATTGCAAATTATAAGGGACTAAGCTCATATGTTTTCCTCTCAAATATAATGCCTAATTAGGATATCAGACATTGATTCAAGGTGACTTCGAAAGCAGTTTATGCTATTTGTGGCTTGCTGGTTTGAATCTGATTTCAGAAATCACAGTGATGATTGGAGGCCTGCTTCACAAGTGGGTGCAGAAAACAGACAAGGAAAAAACAACTTAATGAAGATGAACAAAAAGAAGCAAGCGGCAGAAATTGGTGCTTTACCCAGGGATGGGATTCTACCAGTTCGCACCTATTTTGTTAACCGGTTATTAACATTCTAAGCAGTTCAGAGAACTGGTTGTTGGAAGAAATTACTGGCCTAATCCTGTAAGGAAGGCAGGAAGGAAACATTCTGGTGTTGTTTACAGAAACTGCCTCTCCGTTAACCCTTATTACATTCTTGGCAGGACTAGACTTCCTGTCTCAGGAACGTCTCTGGAGTTATTTTCCCCTCCTTTGCTGGTACTTTGCTTGTGTGGAGTGGCCATTCAAAGTTACAATGGCACTGAAAAACGTGACTTATGACCATTTTTCACACGATTGTTGCAGCATCCCCACATTCATGAGAGGCCAGGCGAGGAGATGTGTGCCTCGATGTGAGTGATACTGAGTTGGCCACACCCAGCCAATAACATGACCACCAAGCCATGTCCACTCAGTCACATGACCACCAAGCCATGCCCACCACCTAAGCCACACCCACAGAACTGGTTGTTAAAAATTTGAATCCCACCCCTGGCTTTACCCATTGCTCAAACTATTGCCTCTTTAATTATGATTAGCACAACTCATGATTTAGCAGCATGTCTGTAAAGACCTCCATTTTGAGAACAGATTTTCTAGGGCACCAGAGCTTGGACTAAGAAGCATTCAAGTGACTGTATGTTGATGTACATAATGTAAACATATGAATGTCCAAACTGGTTTTTTAAAGGGAAGGAGGATTAATTGAAGTCTTCTAGAGATTAATTAAGGAAGAAGACAAGCAAAAATGTCTCATGCAAATACAGTATATGGGAAAAAGTACAGTAATGAGGATAGCTTACCAAAGTCTCTGAATTGTCATGGTTCCATGGAAAACAGGATAATGGGAAATGGAAGCTCAAAAGCAAGCCTTATCTTGACTTGCAAAGGAAATGTCTTACCAGACTTGGTGGGCAACTGGGAGATGAACAGCTCACCACTAGCAGATCTTGCTGAACTCCTAGTAGAGTCCAGCTACCTTCTGATGTGCCTAGGCAAAGCATCAAGGATAGATTTCAGATTTATCTTGATTATCTTGATTCATGACCCAATGCATGAAGAATCCTATTCAAAGACCATTGTGGGAAAGGAAGTGGGAGAGGAATCTGATTCTGGAGGAAAATACCATAATCTTGATATTTGCTTCTTTAGAAACAAATGGGGAAAAATCTGCGGACATGTGCTCTAATCCCAGTATGGCATTAAGATCTATATAAAAAATGGTATGAAGCTTTTAAAAAGAAAAGGTGTCAAGGGTAAAGGAACTGTTGGCTTCACTGAAATCTAGATTTAATCAGAAAATCTGCCCTCCTTTGAGATGAGCATGCTTGTTATGTCAAAACTGACTTGAATGTACACGTACACAAACATTAAGATTATATCGTACCTGATGTAATGGATTTCACACTTCCTGATTTGGTATCCACAACTAACACTTCCTGCAAAAGATAGAATAGAGTAGAATAACAGAGTTGGAAGGAGCCTTGGAGGTCTTCTACCCCAACCCACTCCTTAGGCAGGAAACCCTATACCATTTCAGACAAATGATTTTCCAATCTCTTCTTAAAAACTTCCAATGTTAGAGCATCCACAACTTCTGGAGGCAAGTTGTTCTACTTATTAATTGTTTTAACTCTCAGGAAATTTCTTCTTAGATGATAAAAAAATTATGCCTGTGGACTTAGTTGACGAATGGGTGGATAATTTACTGGTGAAAAACACTTTCCCCACATTCTCTCTCAACATAAATTACAAGGCTGATGGGCTCTCCCAAGATTTAGTAAATTTTATATTGAGCTCTAATCTTTGTCCTAACTTCATCTTTAATTTCAACAGACAGACAGGTTTCTTCTAAGAGTCTTTGTAATCCACAGAACTCATCAACTTAGATGAAAATAATGGATTGCATATTTATCAAGTTACTTGTAAAACAGTGGCTATAGTGTCTTTATAGGAAGTCAACTTTTTGTTGAGCTAGAAAACTCATATTAATCATCCTTCTGATCTACTTCTTGAGAGTTATGCTGCTCCAAGCCCCTAAGTCAGAATGTATGCATTAAGACGCTTGCTGTTCTTTATCACATAAATTTCATTGTCTTATTGCTTCTTTCTCTTTGGCTTTTCTGCAGTGTAGTGCCTGGTGGGAACAGATATATAGTCCTGTTAGACCTCCTTTTTCCAACATGAAGTATTTTCTGCTGGCATCAACCTACCTTTCTACTTCTCTGAGGAGTGCTAAGTAAGACTCTTTGATTATCAGAGGCCCAGCAAAGCATGGACAGTGCTCCTGAGTAAATCCCATAAAAACCTTAAAAAGAAGAAGAGTTTGTGGAGATATTTCACCAGAGACACAGTTTAAGAAAAATTCTAACATTCACTAAAATATTCTTCTTTTTCAGACTACAAAAACAACTCTTAGGTGCCTATATGAGTCCATGTGGCCATAAGACAATACATAAAATGGAGATATGTAACTGAAACGGAGGGTAATCACAAAACGTTATTCAAATTTGAGGTATATATTCTCTGAAATGCAGACTTACCAGCTGTGGAAGTTCTGACTATGTCCACTACTGTATATGAGGACTTTGTTTGCCAGTTGAGCTAAGCAGGAGAGAAGATGGCATACTGAGCATTTTCCTAACTCCTAGATTTCAGTATTAGTTTTATAATGGTAATTAGTGATGTCATTCAGTAGATACAAGAACAAGAAACATTGATTGTATGTGCCCTTATATTATTTTAGCTTGCTTTTCATTCCAAACTGGAATATAATAAAAGTCACTGAGCAATTTCAAGTGACTGAAAATGTTATTTACTAGCTGGTTAAGATATCATCATTTACTTTTCTAACTATAACTAATCAATGACAATGGTCTAGGAAGTCAGTCTTTCAGATATGTTAGGTCTGATATTTCATATAATTTCTAATTTACAGGGCACCACCTGCTTCTGACTGAAAAATTTGGGAGTTTTTTATGGTGGAGTCATTCATCATGCCAAGCGATAATATGATGGTTTTGGCTTGGTGTACTGAGCAAACCCAGCCTTGTAAATGGTACTTTATACCTTAGTAGGATGTTTGAATCCAATTAGTTTTGCCTTATTACAAATCTTTTGAGAATAAACCCTTATTTGGGAGGGAGACAGTACTGGGTCAATGAGAAATCCTCTTTTCCCCATCTTTGAGAGATGAGATGGAAGCCCTGAGAGTTTAGAAGTGGAAATTGCAAGCAGGGACATGATTATTATTTCTGAAGGAAAGGAATGTTGGAAAGGAAAAGATGAACTGATGTTCCTTTGACTTGTTGACTCAGTTGACAGGGATAGACAATGTATTTTCAGGCACTCACCAACTGTAGCTTCAAGCACTGGCGATGAGACCCAAACACTGGTCCCTCCAAGTACAGCAGGTGAGTTTGGTCAGGGCTGAGTCGGGGAGAAGAGACAGACTGATCATCTGAAGTCAATAGTTCTGCAACCAGAATGGGGTACAAAGTTGGTGGAGCTGTGTCTTAAGGCAACTACATATGTGACAATAAGAAAGGTTATTTAATCTCATTTTGTTGCAACAATTGACCAAAGACCAAGTGATAACATTACCAGAACATGAATTAACATTTAAATTGACCTTCTGAAAGTATTGCCTATACTTGTTCTTCCAAGCTCCTTCTGAGAATCTATTTCTTGATGCTTTCAAAATACAAAACATTTCAGCTCAATGGCTGCAGATACTATATGAACTTTGAAATGCCCAACAACTATGCTTGCTCAAAGTTCAGACATCAGAAAATGACACACCTCTGCAAATTCCTTGGCTTCCACTCAAAATAGGAGAATATTTGAAACAGTATCCTTACATTGCAGAATTCCAGTATTTGAAATAACTTTGGGGGTAATCAAAAACACAACAAGAAGGCATTATGTTTTTCCTTTGTTGTCCTAAAGAAAGAAAAGCAGTACTTTTTTTCTTTATACAGTTACCAGAAATACAAAACACCTGACCCACATTTATATATTCATGTAGTTCTCAACTTACAACTATTCATTTATTTAAGAAAATTTATATGGCCACCCAACTCATGCTCAGTGACTGTGGATGGCTTACAAAGATAAGAACCCAATATACAAACAACAAAAAAGCAATAAATCCCCACTCCCTGGTGACAACAATCAAATGAGCCATTTGATGGGCTCCATTCCCTCTGGGAGCTGCAGGCCAATTGGCAAAACCAAATCTCCAGGGCCTTGAGAAAGAGTGTCAAGGTGCCAACCTTATTTCCACAGGGATGATGCTTCAT
Organism: Naja naja; assembly: GCA_009733165.1. Classification (NCBI taxonomy): domain Eukaryota; kingdom Metazoa; phylum Chordata; class Lepidosauria; order Squamata; family Elapidae; genus Naja; species Naja naja. The sequence continues at coordinate 82,957,056 of CM019149.1, forward strand.
AGGGAGGGAACTACCAAAGAGAAGTTCCCTTTCCTTGGTTCTACTAGATAGACCTCCTTAAGAGAGGGGACCTGTGGCATTCCCTGCCTCCCCACTCTGCTGGCTTAGGTAGATGTGATCTAGAAAGAACAGTCCATCTAATTTGGTCACAAGCTATATAGGGTTTTGAAGGTGACAACCAGCACCTTGAATTGGATCCAGAAGCAAATTGGAAGCTTCTGCAGGAAATGACACACATGCACATCTAGGCCTGCATAAAACCATGAGGGCCACTGCATTTTGAATCAAATGAAGCTTCTGGATAGTTTTCAATTATATTGTCATGTAAAGAGCTTTGCAATAGTCAAGACAGGAGGTGTATAGGGCCTGGGTGACTATGAGCAGTGATTGTTGGTCCAGGAAAGGGCTTATTGGTGCACAAACTGTAGCTGTGCAGAGACTATCCTGACTATGGCTGCCATCTGTTCCTTGAGCAAGAGTCGTGAGTCCAGGAGAACCCCAGATTATGCACTGGGTTTATCTGAGGCAGTGCCATCCCAGACCAGACCAAAGATGGCAATTCTCCATGGGCCAAAGAGCCCCAAACCAGAGCCATTCCATCATGCCAGGGTTCACTTAAGCCAACTGTTCCCCATCCAGCCCTTAAGAGCCTCTAAGCACTGTGGGAGGAAGGTCAAGGCATTGCTTAACACACTATGGACTGAGACATATAGCTGGGTGTCATCAGCATATTGATTTTATCTCAGGCCATGGTGGCAGATGGTCTCACCCAACGGTTTCATGTAGATGTTAAACAGAAGCAGAGAAAGTATTGAACTCTGCAGGACCCAGCAAAGAAGGAGTTGAGGCTGGACTTCTTGTTCCCTGTCAATACCAACTGGAGCCTGTCTATTACAGTCATAAGATGTAATGGCCATTAAAGCTTTTCAATAACCCCCATCTTCTCAATGCAATCATTTAATGAACATGCAGGTTGTTAAGTGGAGTGTGAGGTGCCTCAGTAGTTGGAGAAGCCTTGGAGGCATAATGCAGGCCCAGCTGCTCCTGCCCCAGGCATCTCCCACCCCTGAGGTACCCAGTGCTCTGTTCTCTATTGCTTAGAGACCCCAGGCTTTGGCCTGTTCCCAAACCGTCGATTCAGTCATGCAAGGGAGCCTGTCAGTAGAAGCAACCAACCACATGGAGACTGTTTAAATCCTCTAGGCTGAGGACTATTTCCCATCCAGCCACCCAATGGACTTGCAGTACTCAGCCTGCTCCTCGGCCCAACAGCACCCAACTAACCTTTTGGTTTTTTTGCAGAGGGGCCCAGCCGATGCAATGGGATGCAATGCAAAACTCAACTTTCTTACAGAGGCTGCTGGTCTTATGGCAACCTAATGCTATTCTAGCCAAATGACTCAGCCTTCCATCCTCTCGTGCTAAATTGAGGACCCAAGATTGCAATAAGCTGACTTTTGCTGCTTAGTAAGCAGGCATATACAATGGAATGAAGGCTATTGCTGAGCACACTGGGTTCTATCTGCTGGTCTGGAACCTAATGTAATTACAAACAAATAGTACAAACGAAGATTGTAGGGAGATCAGTATTTTAAGGAGACTCTGTTTTTGGAGCCACCTGCTTCTACTAATCGGTTTAGGCTCTTTTGGGTGACTGAGTGGGCAGCTTGGGAGCAGGCTGAGACCTGGGGGATCTGGTGGGATGGTGGGGGAGATGGGGTGTGTGTGCGCTGCAGTTTCTCTGCAGTTGAAACCAGGTTGCAAGTACCGGTTTGGGAGGGTCTGAGGTAGCTTTGAATGGTCACTAAACAACTGGTCATACATTGAGGATTATCTGTACACAACGAATAGTCAAACGTGTAAACCTGTTTGTGGCAGATTCTAGAAAGCAGAATATCTTCTCTGGACTGCAATTGTTTGAGGAGACTCCTTCACTTTTAGGACACTTAAAATAATTTCTGGGATGACTTACCACAGCTATGTTCAGACAGATCGAAGAGAAATAGAGCTGACCTACAAGAGGGAGAGGGGACGGGTGAAGTTTCACCTGAAGTTTTCACCACCAACCCAGACATCATGCCAGCCTGAGAAGGAATTCTATGTTACAGTAAGATCCAATATTCACAATCTTTACTTAAAAGAAAGCGGTATAGCACTAAGGACTTGGAAACTTAAAATCTCTTTTTCAGTAGGAAATACTCATGTTTGCTAATGGTAATAGAACCCATGAATTAAGCAACCCTGGGGATGATGGTTTACGCAGCTTCTTGGAAGGGAGGACTGACAGCAGGCCTTGGCTATCCCGTTTAAGGAAAGGCAGATATTAAGCTGGGTTTGTCCCTCATTTGTTTTCCTTTGAAACCCGATTGACATTTCCATATAGGGGAATTTCAGAAACAATTACTGATCTCAGAATTGAATAAAAACTTGTGGAGTTTTTCAAAGCAATTATTCATGTTGGCCATCTAAAAATGAGATACATTTATAATATGCTTCCATGAACCCGTGAGATCTCACTTACCTCCTATTGGAGCAGGCATGTAATCCCAACCTGAATGGCTCATGCCACCAGCCCACAAATATTAATCCCTTGTCACCTGGGGACCACAGGGCCTGGCCAGGGAAGCAAAACCAAAGTATTAGCATGTGAGATTTTGAGCACTAAGTCCTAGGCTGTGCTTTGTCTTACAATCTTCCTCCATAATCTGAAGAATGCCATGCAGGTCTGGTCTTTCAAAAAGATCATCTACTAGGAGCTGACCCAATTCTTAGAACTGCTGTTTAGTAGTAACTCTCCTATTACTCTCTCCCTCTGTTAGAAATGCTTGGGAGGAAATAGTCCTGCAAATACATTTTCCCCCCAAAAGATTCCTGCTGCCATTCTACATTTCAGCCAGACTTGCATGAAAGGCCAAGACACCATCCAGCAGTGAAAACAGTAGCAATACAATTGAACTGGAGCATATTATAAAGGTCAGACTAAGTACTGAATAACAGTTTTCAAACAGTGTTTCAAGCTGTTTTAAAGGAAGTGCAATTGTGTGGCTTCAATTAACTAATTTCCTACTAAAAATCTAAGCCAATTAAATTCCCTCCTATTTCATTCCCTTTAAAGGAAAAGCTGGAAGAATACAGAATGAATGGTTTTAAAAATCATGCTACCACCATGCCTCATTAACAGAATTTTACACAATTTCAAACACTATAGATTTCCATATGGTTTCCAAAATTTCTGATTCCCCCCCACTTTTTTTCTGACCACAAATGTTTTATGATTAATAGAGTTAAGAATGATCCATCTTAAAGTATAAACATAAACATGGGTGGACAGTTAGTATGATAACGTCTTGCCCCAGATTAACAAATGCACTTATAAGAAGTATTTTCTATCTAATGCAAAGTTATCCTCGCACACTTATAGCATCTGTTATGAGGTCACTGAATATTTCCTATTCAAAGTATGGAAGTAATGTACAGAAACTTATAAAAGAGGCAAACATATGAAGGGCCATATTAAAGCTCAACTGAACAGAACAGTTTCCAAAACCCACCCTAGCCTATGTTTCTGCAAAAAAACCAACAACAACACAATGTAATGCTTCTTAAGCGGAGACCTGGAGTATTGTTTTTGTCTCCTTCCCAATTTAACTTACCAGGCTGCATTATACTAACCTGCCCAGGGGAGAGGTGCCCTGGGATGTCTTCTAGCACTGAAACCTCGGTGGTTTCAATATTCAACACACATAACACAGGGACACTTTTGTCGCCCAGTGCCTCTCCCCAGTTGTCATTGTACACAAACCGCTCATTCTAGAATGTGATCAAACAAATAAGCATTTTAGAGAGCTGTATTCTTTCACAAGATAGACTGAATATAAATACTACAATTGTGTCAGGATTGAACGGTGACATCACCATTGCCAGGGAGATGCCTAATTGGGGGCTCGTTTCATGTGCCCATTAAGTTGCCCATCAAAGCGGTACCCATCTAGCTATTTGCAGTCACTCACTTTTGAACTGCTAGGTTGACAGGAGGTGGAGCATGTGACTGGAGCTCACCACATCCCATGGTAACAACCGGGTCTCAAACAGAGGCCTGCCGATCATCATCTCAGCGTCCCATCCTCATGAGGACTCCTGTTACTGAATGTAAATTACAGCTCTCTCTCACCCCCTCCCCCACCAAGGCTTGCTGCATGAATCACACTAGTAAGTCTGGATAGTGATCACATTTGAAATCTAAAATTTGCAAACTATTTTCTAGGAACTGAACACAACGATGCAATACAACGATGAATTTTGTACAATTTTTCTTGAGCTTATATTTGCCTACAGGTAAATATAAATTCAACATGCAACGGGCCAAAAGTAATGATTTATAATGTCCTGGTTATAATAAACAATGCTTCGATCAATTCTTGGTTGGATATTTTAACAAACTCCATGCAAGGTTGTTTTTGGAGATGACTTGGAAGCTGCAATATTACCAATACAGTGGTAATATTGCTAGCAGGTCAACCTATCTGTTGGGCCAGGCCTACTTTGAAGTTGCTGCATTGATTACCTCTTGGACCATAAGATACTGGACATAGTTCAGTTATTTGAATAAATAAAAAGAAAGGAGAAACTTTATGGCTTTCTTTATTTACCTCCTGTCCTTCAGTGAATTCTCCTTGAGAGAAAAATTGTTGTTTTGGAGAGTGCTTTCTTTCTGCGACATACACAATCTGACTTTCTGAGTTGGACCAAGCAAAGCATCGAAACTGCTCTGTGGTAGGACAGAAATAGGAAATAACATGTGTAGGTAGAATACAAGTTTGCAGGATCACCTGGCTAAACTAAAAAAAGCTAGTGGAACTTACATGCTGATTGTAAACTGTGGATCACAAGTTGCCTGAATGGATATGTTTTCTAAAACCACTAAAGGGAATGAACATTTGACTCCTGGTTCATATATTATACCTAAATCCTAATGTGGTTTGTTTAATTTGCACTTAGCCAATCTAGCCACTGTGGCTTGTGAATCAAGGATTGTGCATTAACACAATGTATAAATTTAGCCAGTAAAATGACTGAACAAATTATGGCTTACTATACTGTGTGAGCATTTACTGTAATCCCCTTCACAATCTTTACATTGAGAAGTATGGTAGAAGCAGTACCCAGTACACTTACCAAAACAACAGGATCCAAATGACCATTTTGTTATGTTTATTGATAGTGAGTTATTGGACCTTTTGGGGACCAACAGCCCAGTATAAAGTTTCCAGGATTATATATAGGTTATAAGCATTTAAAATGGATTATGTGCATTATATAGTTCACAAGGCAATTACATAGGCAATTACTTATCAACAAGGCTGGAGATAAGAAATTAGCTGAGATTGGAATATTTTTAATGACTAGATACAAAGTTCGACTTATTTCTTTGTCATGGAGGGAACTGGGGTGATAAGAGTATGTTTCAATTGTCACTCTCCTTGGTTACCCTGAACTTCTACCTGCACTTTTGCTGTGTTTAGCACTACTTTATAGAATTTTAAGCATTAAGCATTTAAGGTTGATTTGAAGTTAAAGCACGTGATGAAACTATGTTATAGCTACCGCTTATCGCAAAGGGATTTTTCTCAGATTGCAAGTGGATCAGCTTTACATACTAGAAATTTCTTCCATGGAAACAGTATACCAAAGTTTCAAATAAATCAAGTAAATAAAACAATTCCAAATGATAACAGTTCCTACTATTCTTAAAAGATTATGGCTGTTTCACTTAATTCTAGTATATTGTTGGTAAAGACAAAGGGTAACCAAAGTTGAAAATTACCATGAGCTTTTACAACTATTGTGATTTGTTATATTGTGACTTTTATGAGAAAAGAGTCTGCTTCAACAAACAGACAATTTTGTACAAATGTTTCATGCATGTCATATTTTAAAGAGCTCAGGATTTTGTTAACTGAGAGGTAGCATGTTCAGTAAAGCCAGAGAAGAAATCTCAAGTAGCATGGCTTGGCTTTTGGGGGCTTACATTCCAAATTCTGGTTTATAACATTAAAACTGTAAATATAATAATAGGGCCAGCCTATCTTGTGGTGGTGAAAACATTGTTGAGATTTCTTTTTAATTGGAGATTTCATCATCCCTTTTTTAGAAGTAACTGCTGCTTCTCAACTACTACTGCTTTATTTCTTTGACAACAGTCATAATAATATTGAATATATATTTTCTGTAGCTACAAGAAGAGGGAAGTCCTGTGCAGAACTTATGCATAAAAATAATAACTTACTGAATGAAAATTGTTGTTTAATGAGGCGACTGGAATGGAGTAATTTGTAAAAGGAGAGAACCTCTGAGAAAGTTATTAAAACTAGAATTGAGCAGCAAATTTGAAATTGAACTATTTACATATAATTGCTAAAATGTATAAACTTGTACTGAAATTTGAAGTAGAACAAGTGAAAGACGGCACGATAAAATGAGCTAGCTCTGGACACAACATACATACAGTGAGGAAATATGAGGTTAAATGAACTATGATTTACATTTTGTTAAAAGAAATTATTTTATAAAATGATGTACCATTGACATATAACTCTAGGAAAATTGTCTAAAATATATAAAGCTACTTCAAATTTACGTCTGTTAAAAATGTAGACAACGTGAAGGATTATTTCATTATGCCTGGTAAATTTATTAAAAAAAGATTTTTTTGTGTTGAAATATATGATGATACAAAATAATTTAAAGGTCAACATTCAATCAAAACCAGAACTTTTCTTTTTTGCTTGGAGTAGTGGACAGTCAACTGGAAAACAGCCATGGAAATTACTGATACAAGACTAGACTCTGAAATATCCACAACAAAGGAATAGTTGGTAAAGATGAACTAACAGAGATGAGAAAATTAAGTTGTTTAATTAGAGAATGAACACTACTATATTAACCAGTGACTGGAAACCGACAGCTGACAGAGACATTTCAAGGTTGCTTTCACCAGTGGTTGACCATTCAACCTTAGGTAACGTGTTTCACTTCTAGGCACTTCACTTTCTGGTCTAGGGCCTGGCCTGAAGCTTTAGAGCAGGGCTGTCAAACTCCCAGCTCGCAGGCTGGATGAGTCATGTGCTGGCCAAGCCCACACCAGGTTTAGCAAAGGGGAAAAAAGTCCCGATACATCATGTGACACTGCTGTGATGACGTGAGTTTGATACCTCTGCTCTAGAGAAACCCCAAAAGCTTAATTGACCCCAATCAACCTTCTATAATTTATCAACCATCTGCTGACACCCCCCAGCCTTTTACTGACCCCACTTTTGATCTTCAGACATTTATCAATCCCTTGGAGAATCTCATTGATTCTTGGGGATCACTTTGGGGAAGCCTGACCTAGACCTATACATGCTGTTAAAAAAATTAACCTGCATGGTCAGGGACATTTGCATTTCATTAAACATAGCACTGTAGTCTGATTAACACAATTAATTTGACAAAGCGGCAGGAAAGTATGGGTGATATTCTTGGCGTGATGTCACCCAGCATCCGCCACCAAGATTTGAAAGCCTGCAATCTCCAGGCTGCAATAGCCAGCAAAGCTCTTTACAAAGACCACCATCTGCAGAAAAGGCAAGAAAGAAGAAAGTATACAATACTAGACAGCTAGGAGAACTTCATTCTGGCACTGGGAAAGGGATGTTAGTGGGAAGGCGGAGCACGATCAAGGGCTATGCTGGTAGAGTGCAGGGCTCACACGGCTGAGGAAGCACCATCGCTAAGCCTGCAGAGAGCAGCATGCGGCCAAGCCTACTGTTACTGCCCTTACCATCTGTGTACACTTTGCCATGTTTATCCAGCGCTGTGAGATTGATATTTCTTACCCTCCCACTGTTGCTCCAAACCTGCTGGGACACAGAAATCAGTACAGGGCAAAATCTGCCACCACACACTGAGGCCAAAGAATCAACAGGCTCATCAGAATTCTTCCTCCTTGTTCTACTGTTATAACTGAAAAAGTTTTGAATTATGAGGGACTCCGAGGAAATGAAGGATGACCGTGAATTACACAGAGTTACTTGGAATTCATTTCCCTATTAAGATCTGTAACTCTAAGTCTCTTAGGTAGAACAATTACCATTCATAGCGGGACAAGCATGACTTATATGCCCAGTACATTACTGCAAAGGACCAGTTTCCATGTATATATTTGACCCTAGCTATGCAAACTCCTTATACAAATTTCTTAGATCGAAGTCCAGTACCTACAGTATAAGGTTTAATGAACAAATATTTTATTTGTCCTTATTGATTCTCCTGAGTCTGTATCTGTCTTTAATGTTGTAGCTAAAGCTCCCATATCTATATCAGTCAGTTTCAGCATTTTCAGTGCTATCCTTGCTCTTTGGAGGTAAGGAGAAACAGTCATGAATAGCATATACTTTACCTCCAGGACCTCCTGTTTCTGCCCTGTTTCCAAAGAATGGGTGAGAATAGCTTTATATTTCCCACTAGGAGACATTCCAATCAGCAGCCTATATTGCAAGAGAAAAGGGGGCGCAGCATAAACAGGAGAGCCAACTTGGAAACAATTTACAAGAAAAGCATAGAGGTAAGTTTATTTCTTTCTATCTACTTTAGGGATCCACAGGGAAGAGAATTCAAGATTGATGCCTATGCAATCCTGTGACCCCTTACTACCTCTGGCCAAAGAATTTCAGGTAGCTGGGGAAGCCCTTTGCTGTGAACCTGAATGAAGTGTAACCAGTAGGAATTGGACCAGTGCAATATGAAAATAAGTGTGCATGCAGCTAATGGCTGGGAGAAATAATTTAATTTAATAATTTAATAATGGGATTTATATGCCGCCCTATCTCCCGAAGGACTCAGGGCGGCTCACAACAGTAAAAACACAATACAAAAGTTTAAAATTTAAAAGATATTAAATAAGAATCCCAATAATCATAATTAAAAACCAACAATAACCAATAAAAAAACCATTAAAACCCCCCCTCAGTCCAGGTCGACCTGTTGGAAGAGCCATGTCTTCAGGTTGCGATGGAAGGATCGAAGGTCAGGAGCCATTCACAGCTCCAAGAGCAGTTGATTCCACAGGGTGGGCGCACCAACAGAGAAGGCTCTCCCCCTGGGGGTCGCCAGCTGCACTGTGGCTGACGGCACCCTGAGGAGGCCCTGTCTGTGGGAGTGCACAGGAGGCTGGGAAGTTGTTGCTGGCAGTAGATGGTCCCGCAAATACCCTGGCCCTAAGCCATATAGGACTTTATAGGTGATTACCAAATAAGACCTTGGAACGCTTATCACCCATCTTCAGGATTAAGGAAAGCTAATTATCCTTACTCCAATAAGTATTCTACTGTACCTGATTATGCATAAACTGGTGAAGGTATTTTAGGGACTACCTTACTTCCACTGTTTCTATCCATCCTACGAAGTCAGGTAGGGGGAGAATGTTCTAGGTATTTTTAGTCTTTATCGGCTAACCAGAGTTGCATTTGTGAGATGGGTGGCCATTTTATTTAAATATTGATTTAAATAAAATAAGCTGGGCAAGAACTTCTAAAGCATGAAAAAGACTCGAGGAAATATAGATGTTTTACGTACTGATTATGAATCTCAGCTGGCAAACCAACGGGAGTAACAGAAACAATTTCTCTGCCATCATAGTGAAGAATATACTGGCGACTGAATCGCAGTTTCTGATGGCGCTCCAGATCTGTGTGGCGCCATTCTGCAGAAAAGGAGGAAGTTGAGTGAGAAAGCTGATGCTTGCCCAGGTCTTTGGTATATAATATTGTTCTCTTTGAAATGACTAATATTTTACACTTTACTTTTTAAAAATATATTTTAACTCAAAAAAATTTCATGTGATAGCCCTCTTAGAAATATGACATAGTTATGACTGATGATGTGCCACCAAATCAACGTTGACTCAGTGAACACATCAATAGATTTTCTCCAGGAGGTGCTGTCCCCAAACAGGTCTTTCAATGGTGTATCAATTGGCACTACAATTTGGCCTTTATTAGACACCTTTTCTCTTATGATATCTCTGACAACCCAAATGAAAGAGAGAACTGAGTCAGACTAGGCTGATATTGTATTGTTCATCTATGAGCTATCAGGCAATTGCTCTTGTTGTCTTGGTTGTGGCAGAAGTTCAGAAAGAAGCTACACTGTTCCATATTTAACAAGCTTTGATCAGAACACTAAAACTCAACTTCTCTAAAGCCTGGAGTATTTAGTCTTAAACACCTACTTGAGGAAATAAACAGTAAAATGATTATGTGCCATCTAGCCATTTCTGATTCCTAGCGACTACATAGATAGATCTTTTCCACAATGATTTATCCCTAACCTGGTCTATCAAGTCTCCACATTGCATTCATTGCCACTATAACTGAGTCCATCCATTGCTTGTGGTCCACTTTTTCTCTTTCCTTCGACCTTTCCAGAAAGCCAAGTCTTTGCATGTGTGTCCTAAATAGGATAATTTGAGCATTGGTGCCTGCAGTAAGAATTCTTAGTTGATTTGTTTAATGATTCATTGGTTTGTTTTCTTGGCTGCCCATAGTAACACCTAAATTCAATTCTATTCTTCCTGTCCTGCTTCTTTAAAGTCCAACTTTTACTTCCATAGATGTCACAGGCTGTACAATTCTGATCTTTGTAGGTATAGATATCTTTTGGCATTTGATTATCTTTTCCAAGACCTTCATGGCTGCTGTAGCAAAAGTGAATTTGCAGCCTATTTTTTGACTGATTGTTCCCTTACTCCTGATGGTTGATCTTAAAAGGCACCATCACTTTGATACCTTCATTGTCAACTGTAGAACTGGTTATTCCACCTCTTGTCATTAGTTTGCTCTTCTTTATATTTAATTTTAGTGCCATTATTTTGCTGTGCTCTTTGACTTTTAATATTAGGACTTGCAGATCTTTGCATTTTCAGCTACTAGGATTATTAGTGGATTTGACAAAACAAAAGTAACACTAGAGATACAGCTAATTTTATTTTACTGTACAATTGTCCTCAGAATCCTCCCCCTCCAAGCCTCCATCATCCTCAGTCACACTGTACAGAAGGCACAGGCTAATCAAATTTTCTCCAATTAGTAGACTAATACATCAGTTTGTGCCAGCCTGTTTTTCCATCTGTTTGCAAAATGCAAAAAGTACTTCAAATGCTACCTCATTCGTGGATAGTTCAAGAAGCCAGCAAACCAAGGGAACTTGAAAGTAACCCTGCTCCTTTCCTAACGTAAACTACAGGTAGTCCTCGATTTACAACCACAATTGAGCCCAAAATTTCTAAAAGTTACCAAGTGAGACATTTATTAAGTGAATTTTGCCCCAATTTACGACCCCTCTCACCACTGTTAAGTGAATCAGTGTGATTGTTAACAACATGGTTGTTAAATGAATCTGGCTTCCCCAACGAGATTGCTTGCCAGGTCACTAAAGGTGATCACATGAGCCTGGGACACTGCAATGTCTCAATTTTGATCACTTGATCATGGGGATGCTATAACTTCTAAGCGTGAAAAATGGTAATCTCACACCCGCCCACCAGTGCAATTCTAACTTTGAATGACCACTAAATGAACCGTTGTAAGTCGAGGGACTACCGGCTGGAGCAAGAAACAGGGGGTCTAGTGAAGTGGCTCACCCGTGTAGAGGGGCAGGCACTTGGCGCCACAACGGGCAGCAACCTCGGGTCCGACGCTGGCATAAGTCACCGACGGAAAGCGGCTGACTTCTTGGTAGACAGCCCCGATTCCGCCAGGCAGCTGAAGAGAGAAAGAGAGCGAGAGCAAGCGGGTGACCAAGGCAGCAGCGATGAATTGAGGGCGCTTCCTTAGGAGCCACTTCCCCGTTTCTTCCTCGCCATCCGGGGATGCTGCAGGCCAGTTCTGCCTCCCTCCCTCCCTTTTCACTCCCCTCCTCGAAGTCGCCCTACCGCTTCTCTCGCGCCTTCCGGGCTGCGCGCCATACTCTTCTCCCGCCGCCCGAAAACTCGTCCGAACACCGGCAGAGAGCAAAAGCAGGTGGGGATGCAGGTGCGTCCGCTCGCTTTCGGAAAGGCCAACGCTGCAGTATAACAAGCGGGCGCGAGATAAGGAATAGCCGCGGTTGATTGGCTCGGCCAGATGGCAAAGGCAGGACCAGCCTCAACTCGCCAGTCTTCCTCACAGCGCGGGGGGTGGGGTGGGGTGGGGCAGAGCGCGGCTTTGGCCTCTGGCGCCTGGGAAAGGCCGCGTATTCCTTCTCCTGCAGGCGTCCCACCTAAACATCCCAAGCGCGGATTGCTTTGCTTCCCGGGCTCATTCACGCAATCCCGCTCAACACTTGTCAAAACAGCAAAACGTGGGGCTAGGGAGGAGGAGTTGCAGGGCGTGACCGGCGAAGGGAAAGCCGAGGGGAAAAGCAGAGCTATTTTCGGCTGGCGGGTAATACATTAGGTGAAACCGGCAGCGTGGCTGACCTTATGCTCCAGTGTCATGCGAACCTAAAAAGCTGCTGTGGAATGAGTTGTCTACTACAGGACGAAGCGGCTGTGTGCAAGCACGCAATGTAGAATAGGAATAGGAAAATAAAGTAGGTATGCTAACAACAAAAAAACTCTTTAGAGAACAGGGCCATCATAATTGATGAAAAAGCATAATTTATTCTACTAAGGAAATTGATCTTTATTTTTTGATTTTCCTCTTTGAGCCGATTTTCATGCCAGCTGCTTAGACCTACACTATCCAGTTTAGTTCACCAATTACAACAATCAGGTATTATCACAGTATCAGATTAAACTTTTTCCCCTTTGTCTTTTTCACCAGTTATCCCTTCATCTTGTGTCTTCCCAGGCAAAGATTCTCTGGATTCATTTGTAAAGCACTCCAGAAGTTGTTCTGGCAGAAGAGAAATACTCCACACAGAACTCAAAAAACATCTAGACAATGGAGAGAAGGACCTGTAGATTGACTACAGTGCTGACTGTATCAAAAGTAAGTCACACAACCCACAACTCAGCATCCAACCCTACTTCAACCAATTCACCATCACCCAAGACTAGGCACGCATGCCCCCAACTACCTCAATTCCAACCACAGCTGGCCTTAAATGCAAGCTACTCAATGCAAGAAGCCTTGTGAATAAAATACCTGAATTTCTCCTCTTATTAAATATGGTTAAATTTGATATCATATTTGTCTGTGAACCATGGCTCAACGCATCTCTCCCTGACTCCATTACCACAGTAAGAGATTATCATATTTACCAATCAGATCATAAAATCCATAGAGGAGGTGATGTTGCTATCTTCTATAAAAAGTCCTTACATCTAAAGAACATCCAAGTTACCCAGGAGCTTGCTCTTCCTAAGACTACCATCTGTGAACTGTCCTTAAATATCACATTTCGATTCTTACTATGTTACAGAGCTCCTGATTATGACATTGAACATGTAAACAAGCTAAATTCACTACTAACATGGGCAACATCCTGCCCACATGCTTTTATCTTTCTTGGTGACTTCAATCTACCTCATATTAACTGGACCCTAAATCAATGTAATACTGAACCCATACATGCAACCTTCTACAATGCTGTAACAAATCTAGGACTGGAACAACTAGTGACCAACAATACTAGACTTAACAACTGCCTCGATCTCATCTTCTGCAATAGTTTGAACTCAATATACAGAATACAAATTAAAGAACCCTTTTCCAACAGTGACCACAACATGATTGACTTTTGTCTCAACATACATCTGCACAAAAATCATCACAACAATGTTATCCCCAATTATAACTTCAAAAAAGGCAACTATGATCTTATAGACAATGATCTCTCATCACTTGATTGGCAATCTATTCACTGGGTGCAATACTATTGAAGACCATTACAATATATTTTTACTTGAAATCAAAAGAGTCATCAAACTATATGTACCAATAACAACTAAAACAAAAAAAAACCAGATTACCCATAACAATAAGGAAACTTCAATCCCAAAAAATATCACTTTGGCAGAAAAACATATCTGGTCTTGTTGCCAACTTCAAAAGACGATACAAAAATTTATGCCACCAGATAAAGACTGAATGCACCAATTATCACATTAAACAAGAGGAAAACCTTCTACGCACCAATTCCATCCGCGCTTTCTACAATTTTGTAAACAACAAACTAAAAGACTCAAGGTCCCACCCCTGAAAGGACCTAATGGTAAAGACTGTAATGATGACACCATCAAAGCCAACCTCTTTAACACATTCTTTGGCTCAGTATTTGTAAACAGCAATGGATCATGCCCAGTATTTCCTAGTTGAACCACAGACAACTACAATGATCTAATACATATCGATTTTACAGAAGACAATGTTGAAAAAGCACTACACAACCTAAAACCATCTCTTATCTACTGGACCGGATGGAATATGTGCCTACTTCTTAAAAAAGCTATCCACAGCCATATCCGAACCTTTAAGCATAATCTTTGAAAAATCTTTCAGGACCAGCTCCTTGCCAAACCTATGGTCACAAGCCATGGTCATCCCCATCTTCAAAAAGGGAGACCCCAGTCTAGTTGAAAATTACAGACCAATTGCTTTATGCTGCGTCACCTGTAAAGTCATGGAATCAATTATTAACCAATCCATTATCCCCCACTTAGAGACAAACAACCTACTCTCAAATAAACAATTTGTTTCAGAAAAAACTATCCTGTAATCTGCAACTCTTACAGTGCAAAAACATATGGACTACACAACTGGACCAGGGCAAAACAATAGATGCAATCTACATTGACTACTGTAAAGCCTTCGATTCAGTGGTACACGACAAACTACTACTAAAACTAAGATCTTATGGCATTTCTGGACAACTGCACAACTGGATAGAAGCATTTCTGTCAAACAGACAACAAATGGTCAAAATTGGGAGTGTCCTATCGAATTCTGTACCTGTCAACAGTGATGTCCCCCAAGGCAGTGTTCTAGGACCAACTCTCTTCATACTCTACATAAATGAGATTCATTTTATTTTCAGCAAAAATGAGTTTGCTTTATGACTGAGTTCACTTAATGCCCATTGCAAAAAAGGTCATAAAACCAGGTATGATCATGTGGTGAACTGCTTTACTACTGTCACAATTTACTGGATAGGTAACTTCTGACTCCTTCAGTTATAAGTTGAGAACTACCTTGGGCAAGCTCCAATATTTATTTATTTATTTTATTAGACTTGTATGCCGCCCTTCTCCCGAAGGACTCAGGGCGGCGAACATATAAAAAAAGAACATATATACAATAAAAAGATATTAAATAAAGACAAGTCTAAATTACAAGAAACATTAAGAACAATTAAAATTACAATAATGAACAATGCTATTAAAACAACCTGCCCCCATGGTCAATCCAGGCTGGCCTGCTGAAATAGCCAAGTCTTCAGGTCTCGACGAAAGGAGGAGATCAGGGACCAAATCGAGGAGATCCATAGAGGGCTGATTCCAGGCAGAGCTGCCACCAAGGCCCAGCCTGGGAACACAGAAACCAGCCTGACGCCATGACCCAGGTATTCCCAGGAGGCCCCTCCTGTGGGAGCGCACGGGGCGATCGGAATGTGATGCAGGCAATGAGTGCATGGGGTGATTGAATGTGATGCATATTATTGTAGGTAAAGGACAACCTTGCATTATTTGTGTTATATATGTACGACACATACAGATTCATCTAGCTAAATTGCCCACCATGCAAATCTCCTTCAACACATTTGGTTTTGTCAGAAAAGTGGTGATACAGTAGTTAGAATGCTGTATTGCAAGCTAATTCTGCTGAGTGCCAGCAGTTCGATCCTGACCACCTCAAGATTGATTCAACCTTCCATCTTTCTGAGGTGGGTAAAATGAGGAGCCAGATTGTTGGGGGCAATATGCTGACTCTGTAAACCATTTAAGAGAGGGTTGTAACTGAAATATTCAGTTCAGGAAGCAAGTGGCAAAGATCAAGTATTTAATTCAATAAAAATGTCAATAATTTCATTTATAGCACATTCTCACAACCCATGGCCTGCAATACATTACTCAGTGCAGCATCACTACAAACCAAAATAAAGCAGTGCAGTATGAAACAACAAACAACACAGGAGATTGAAGTCCTTATTCAAATCGCTGGTCTGGTAAATCAGAATTTATCCTATGAAGGAGTATATTGTAATTTAACCATTCTTTCAGAGGGAAAAAGATAACATTTTATAAATAGGACAAGTAACAGGTTATTTTCTCAATTGAGTTCCTTTAAATAATTATTTCAGTGAACAAAAATGTGTGATCTCCTATTTCATGCGAGAACAAATAGCAGGCATATTCCAAAGCTAATCAGTCTGTTAAAAAGGCTTATTACAAGATACTTGTGCACAGACTGTAATGACAGTAATTCTTTGGTCTGGTAGTGAATTATTTTTCTTTCCTAGACAACCCTTAACATGTTGTGACTTATTACTACAGCTATTAAAGCTCACTGTCAAACAGATTCATAGAATCAGATTTGGAAGGGACCAAAGAAGTCATCTACTCCAATTCGTGGAGTCTTGAATCCACCATAGCATGTGTGATGGATGAGCTTCCAATTACTGCTTGAATACATTAGTGAAGGAGAAGTTATCACTGGCTGACAAGTAATACAATCAGGAAGTTGATCCTGATGTCTAGCATGAACCTGCTTCACTGTAGTTTTAATCTTTGGTTGTGCTCCTGTCCTCTGGGGAAACAGTATAACTCACTTCCCTTGTCTGTGAAAAAACTTTTCAGATATCTGATGATCGCTATCATACCTTCCCTTAGTTGTCCCTCTGTAGGATAAACATTATTTCCAGTTCATTCACCATCTTAGTAGACCTCCTTTGAACTTGCTTCTATATTACTGTGCTGTTTCAAATACGCTGCTCCAAACTGGACCCAATTCTCCAAAAGGGTTTTGATAAGGGCAGAGTAGAGTGGAACAGTTACTTCCTATGATCTGGACTGTGTTCCTGTTAACACACTCTGAAATAACATTTGCCTTTTTAGTAGCTGCATCACACTGCTGGCTTTGTTTAACTTGTGGTCAACAATACCCAGATTCTTTTCACATACACCACAATATCAGGTCTCTCCAATCCAAGCCATCAAGAAACTTAATTTTGTGAAACACAACTTCATTCTTTAGATTTCAAGTTAATGATTTTACATCACTTCTTCAAAATACTGCATTCCAGTCATTCCCAATCTAAGTGTTCAAACTAGATAATTCATAGAAATTAGTAAGATTATCCCAAGGATATATTCTGCAGCTTGATTTTTGAAATTCATTTTCAGTTTAGCGCCAATCATTTAAATGAAATTACAGATTCTAATGGGAATATTTATCAGTGCTCCAATACTTGATCGTTCTGCAGAGTTATAATGGTAATATTATTGATAAAATGCTAAATTTGGCAAATCAAATATATTTTGGCCAGTGTAGCCTCTCTCTCTCTAGGCCTCTCTATTGAGAGGCCTAAGAGGAGGATGGCCACATTGTTATGTGCCCACGCTTTGGAGACTAGGGATCAGGGTACCAATCAGCTACTAGGTCTTTCAAACTGAAGAGACTTGACTTTCTGTTAGCTGGCCTCAACCCAAAAGTGCAAGCTTCTATAATTGTTATTTCATGTGTTGTAGAAGCCAGAGTGCAATATTCATGAAACCGTCTGCCTCAGCCTCCACACTGGATAGTGCATGGTTATCACTTGGATACTGCAACATCCTAGAAATATGAAGAGACAGAGGCATCAGCTAATATACAATTACGTTGCTGACATTTCCCTCCCTATCAACATTTCAGCCCCATCTTCTGCCCAGATTATCATTTTCTTTTCTTCCCCCGCCAGTTGCACGTATTTCTGTTTTTCTCTGATTTCATAAAACTTTCTTGTAGACCCCCCAGTTTCTTCAATTTTACCCAAGAAGCTTTTACCGGGTTGGAATACCCCTGGACCTAAGTGCACGGTAATATTCCAAGCCTTGCTTGGGGGGAACACGTCTATCTTCTTCTCCAATCAACAGGAGAACTGGTGCTTGAACCTAAGGGCAAGAATATAAGAAGGAAATCAGAATACTGAAAGTAAGAAAAAAAAATGAGGATCTGAAAGTAGTGGATATACAAAAAGTGAGGGAAAGATGTACCTTGTCAACAAACTGCATAGGTGAATGAAGCAGCATCTTTTCCCATTGTTTAGGAACTGGGAGAGCAGCTTGATCGTAGGGTAGCCCAACCTCAGTCATGCACCTAGAAGAAGCCACAGAGCAGGCATCAGTAATAACAGCATTTGCTCAAAAGGGAGAACGTAGTTTTTCATAAATACTCACCAATCGGGGATATCAGTGCTTCCAATCATGGAGGCCATATTGACTACAGGATTCCTGGTCACGCAGGCTTTATATGTGCCGGGGTATTGGCCAATGAGATGACAAGATAAAAAACCTCCATGAGATCCCCCAAGCAAAGCTACTCTCTTTGAATCCAGAGGTTCTTTCTGTAGCATCTGCTCTACACAAAACTACAACGAAAAGATTACGATTACTAAGGGAGCAAGGACTACGGCATCTTGAATAGACATTTGGACAAAGCAACTCCAAATATTTAGCTGAGTTCTGATAGCACTATGATTACGTCGTCTCAACGTATACCTTGAAAAGTACAAACTACATTTGGATAGACCTTGTGTTAAAGTTTCCTGTTCTTGTATATATAAGAACAAATATACATATCTTTAAAGGAGGTAGAGTCTCACAAGAACTTCACACTTATCCTACTGAGTTTGATCTGGCAAGGCAATATAAACAGCCATTCTCCTTGGTGACAGTTGAATCTCCTCGCTACAAAAAATATATACATTTCTCCACGTAGTTTCTTACCTGCACATCGTTGACATCCTGGCAACCCACATTTCCTGGTAGTGAATCCACGCTATCCTGGCCAAAGCCCAAAGATCCTCGGTAATTCACTTAAAGAGAGGGAAAGGACAATATTAAGGTAGCCAACCTTTCTCTGGTTTCAAACTTACTTGCCTTAGCAAGATTTCACTACAATGACAAATGCCTCCAATAATGTTAGAAGCTCTGGATTTTACTACTGGAATTAGCCTTGACATAGCTCTATCATCAGAAGACTCCAGCTTCTTGTGAATATGCTTGTGTGGCTGAGACTGCTAAGAGATTATGCCCATGCACATCTGGAAACACAAGGTTGGGGAAGGTTGCCTTTCTAAAATAATTTCCATGTCAAGAGTTCTGAACTGATTATCACAGTGATATTATCTATCACTGCTTGCTTAAAGGAGGACCTGATGGCTGCCCAGGGCATGTATATCCGACTACAGTCCTTAAGCCAGATGACCCGGCAGACGTCTTGATGTCTGAAAGAGATTATTACTCACCCAACAGCACAGCAAATCCCATTCGGCAGAGCACTGCTGGATACAGCATCCAGGTGGTGGTGAACACTGAATGTGGGCCTCCTTTCAAGAAAAAGAATGGAGTCAAGCTCAGATGAATGGTGAGGGAATGACATTATACAGGACCAGGATGAGGGAAGGGAACAAGACAAGCAACTTACCATGTGGTGACACCACTAACGGA
Organism: Naja naja; assembly: GCA_009733165.1. Taxonomy (NCBI): domain Eukaryota; kingdom Metazoa; phylum Chordata; class Lepidosauria; order Squamata; family Elapidae; genus Naja; species Naja naja. The sequence goes on from CM019149.1 coordinate 82,976,719, forward strand.
AGCTTGGTTTGCTCTGGTACCTGGGTGGGCTTGAGTAGTATGGCTTCAAAATCCAGGCCTCCTGGGAATACAGGAAATAATTTGCAGATTAAGGAAAATCACTATCAGTCTTTCAAGTTTTTCTGTAGAAAAGCAACTCATATGGAAGCATAAAAATAACAGATGGTTAAATTGGTCCAAAACTTCCCCCTCAGGATACTCACTGTACTGGGGATTGTCTTGTTCTGGGGAAGGTTGAAGAATATGGACATCCCAACTAATACCTTGAATTGGACTGGTTTCTTCTAGACATACCCAGTTCACGTCTGCCTCCTTGCCTGCAGGAGGCAGAAAAGCTACCATCTGCAGCAAGATAAATTATTAAGAGATATCCAGCATTAGTTCCTATATTATTTGGTCAATGATATTTGGATATGCAGAGTTTAAACTGATGTTGGGTGGAAGGTACGTAAGCCTGACATTTAAGCTGAAGGATTTCCAACATGGGTTTCTTTTGCTAATTGTCTAGCCACATAGAACTTACAAGCATAGGAGGAGAGTTAGGAGTGGAGAATTTGGCCACCATCAGATCTCTGTCAATGGTGAGCAGCACCCAGCTTCCAAGAGAAGAGCCTAGTTTAGGAAAGGAAAAAAAATATCAATACTTCTGTGGGGGTAACTTCCTTATTCAAGCAGAAGTATACCTAACTTGCCTGTTTGGTTCTAAGCTAATATATTAGCATTTTTCCCATGGGATTTCTCAGGTTAATGGGATGAGGAAAAATTTACACTTACCTTTGGTGAGTGAACATACACTTTTTTGATGCCATATCCACCACAATCAGCTCCTAGGAAAAACCAACATATGAAGGCTCTACTGTACACACACACACACACACACACACACACACACACAAATACATGTACACGTTCATGTACCATACCACAATTTATAACAAATTAAAACATGTGAGACTAATATAGAAGAGAAAGGAAAATAAAATAAAGACAACAAATGCCAGGACCCACATAACCCACAACCATCTCTACAGGTGACTTTATGTCGTTATAAACCTAGATCAGTTTGGAAACCTCCATGTGACTTTAAGTTTAGATTATTCCTTGATTCAGCAGACCTGATGCTTAAAAATCATATATCTGGAAGGACCTTTAGCGGTTAGCCAGACTGGATACATTTAGTTTGTGCAAAATACTCTTGGCTCAGCCTAACAATCCAGCAATATCCTTACCTGCCTGCTGCGTTGAGTTGTGTCCAGCACAACTCTTTGACTGTCTGCTGCCCAGCAATGCTCAGGCAGTGCTGTGCTATAGATTCCAGCAAATCCATCTGCAAGAGAGAGCAAATTCATGCAGGCAGCTGCTGTTTTCATGAAGTTAAGACAGTAAGGCTCCATTGGGAACCATATTTCACCAGATTCTCTAAATGTTCTGTGTTGCACATATTTAGGATATGTGCAGGTGTTTTCACAAATCCCCTTTTGTTTACTAGATTTCAGAATTGGCATTTTCCAGTTTTTCAGAAAAAAAATCCCCCTCACAGATTGGCCTATTCGAATAAGAATTATATTTATCATCGTGAGGATAGTAAGGGATTCTTTTCAGCTTTTATTTTTAAAGAAAATATGAAACAAGTATGGGTTGGGCTTTATGTATTTCATAAGTATTTCTTTTTTAAGCACTTCCTAGATTGGCAATGTAAACATGTTAACATGATCCTTCCAAGAAGTGCCAGAGAAGGGAAGACGCTCCTCTAGAAAATACCCGGCAGTACTCTATCAGGATTTCCAAAGGCTGAAAAACAAAAGCCTGGAAGGAATTCTGAAGTCATCCTTTGCATTAAAAAAAATGAATGCCATTTCCCAGCCACTAAATTATTTCTTGTATTTAGAAGGTAGAATTAAGGATAGATTTTTTGAATCTAATGCTTCTCCTGTCACCGATTCATGTGGAGCAAAAAAATCCAAGAGGAATTATTTTACATCCATAGTTCAGAATGCCATTTGTATCATATTACTCACCCTGGATCTGTCGAGGGACAATATCCACTATGATGGAAGTAAGCTTTGTGTACCAGTCATACTGAAAAAAAGGTTGAAAGGTATCAAACTGGGATGTGGCAGGAACAACTCCTGGCCTCTCAAATTAAGAAATGTCATGGAAAGCTATGTTGCTAACCACTAAAAATCAGAATAGAGTGAGGTAATGTATGAATGAGAAAATATATAGAATAAATAAAGTGATACTTCATAAATCTATTGATGTACTTCTCCTGCAGCAAAAGGTATCATCACTTCCAAGGTTGGAAGATCAAACAAAATTGTTGCAGGCCAAAAACATTTGACCTTGTCTTACTTTCATTACAGACTTCTCCCTCCGTTTCTCTCACAAGGTTGTTGAAGAAGCAACCCTCCTAATCTATAACAGCCACCCCAAACTCCCAGAAGTTCCTACTCTAATCAGATCAAACTAAACTCAGGATCATTAAGAATTCTGACCACAATATGTGAGGTTCAAATTCTTGAGACTACAAAGAGCTGAAAAGTCCTGTATAAATTAAAGACTAAACAAATGACTTGACTAGATGCAATCAGGTTACATGAAATTGTTTCTGTGCCAATAGTTCAAAATCAGTGCTCACCATGCAGATACGGCTGCATTGCTGATGAGGTCCAGAAGCCTGATTCTCCAGGTATACGATGCGACACTGGTCTGGGCTCAACCGTGGAGACCAAATGGCCTTGTTGTCATCTGACAAAAGCTCTGTAATAGGAGGGGAGGTAATGACGTAAGAGAAATCACCACTAGAATGCACTGACTGTGAGGTAAGATGGATTCATGTACTCACCGCATTGACCACCTGTCAGATCGACATGGAAAAGTGATGATCTGGGGGCAGAAGGGAAACAGCTGGTGGTAATGTAGGAAGGGATCATATAAGACTGATCAGGAAAAGGGTAGAGAGATACCTTTCTTTTAAAATTAAGCTACTGTTTTATTCAATCCTTAAATAGAAAAAAGAATTATGCCTTCTCCAACTGAACCCCATCTCCAATGATCTTAGAAATGGACAATACTAGAATAAAAAACAATCCCTGTGTATATTTGGATGTTCCTTTATCACCCTGGATGGCAAATATCACAACTATAATGCCCTTTTCCTTTAAATGCTATTTTTTTTGGAGAAAACCAATACTATACCCCAAATTATCCTGGGAAAAGGGACTTTCCTGCGTTTATCTGCTTAATATTGGATTTTATACACCTCTTGCAGTATAGACAGTCAAGTCCCACTTGGATTTCTCCTCCAATTTTTGGAAGGAAACTCACCTGCGATTGATGCAGTACTTCAAGCCTAGACGGAAAGGCTCATGATACCAGCCAGTGAATACCACTCCTGTGTCATCTGGAGTCCAGAAAGCCTTAAAGCAGAGAGAAGACAATGTTAAGTTTGAAGAGATGTTAAGATTTTACTTCAGAAACCATCTTTCAGCATAGAAAGACAGGTAGCTTGGGGGGGGGAAGCAATATTTGCAATGAGTGAACAGGACACACAACCCATCCTTTTGTCTGGGAATCTGACGTGGGAGATATGAGATGCTATTTCCAGGAAGATAGTTTCTCTGCTTCCCAAAGGATGAATATTTCATTACATAGCAGCTTTTATTTCTTCTGTTCAATTGTGTCAAATTCTCGGTGACTGCCTGGACAAGTCCCTGCAGTTTTCTTGGCAAGGTTTTTCAGAAGTGGTTTGCCATTGCTTCTTTCTTAGGCCTGAGAGAAAGTGACTAGCTCACGTCACCCAGCTGGCTTTGTGCCCAAGGCAATACACCATTTTAGAACTCACCATTTCCTGGTTTCTAGCATGATGCCTTAACCACTTCACCAAACTGGCTCTTTCTGAGGTAGTTGTAGCATAGCTATTATATTCTTTGCAACAAGATATAGCAAGCATATATACATTCAATCATAATTAAACTGCAGGTAACCAACCACCCCACATTCCAAGTGCTCTGTACTGACCTGACCAGGTGATATATATTCTGGAATACCTTCCAGCACGGAAACATTGTTGCTCTCAATGTCCAATACACACAGTACAGGGATACTCTTAGCCACCAGAGTTTCCCCCCAGTCTTCATAAAATACAAACTGCTCTCCCTGAGAAAGGCATAAAAACAGCATAAAAACAGCGGCTTCCTGAGATACATGGGATACTAGCAAAAGGATTCTCACCTGTCTGGAAGATGGCCATGATTCACAGTACGGTTCTAACTTAACATCTATCAAGACCAAGAATGTTGTAAGGCATACCTTTCTTGAGGATGCAATAATTTTACAACAGGTCACAGCAACTTAAACTGCTGTAGAAGATAGTTGTTGCTCCTTCAGAACAGATCAAGATGCAGGCATCAGATTCCCAAAGGATCATATTAAAGCTATCTTCATGATGCAAAAAAGAATACGATGCTTTCTCCTGGATGCTGACATCAAGTATTGTGCACCCAGCAAGGAGCTAACTTTCATTCAAAAAAACAGGCAACAATATGAACACTTCTTAAGAAACTTAATAGGATGAATGCTATCCAGAACTTGAAAATCAGGTCCCTGGCTGATTTAATGTCTGCACTCAAAACAGACCTATTCAGGTTATCAAGTTGCTCTTTAAAAGTTGGTTGTCACACTGATAATAAGTTAAGCAGCAGTTACCAAAAGAATGAACAGATGCAGATGCTCATAAAGATAATAATAAAAAAATCTGCATTCATGGAAGTGGGAGTTTTCAGTCTCCTCTACTCTAGGGCTTTAAGAAACCAGAAGACAGTTTTGTCACTATAAACTATATCTTGGAGGCTCATTTGAAAGTCAGGGATTTATTGAATGTTATGCAACTTCCCTTTGATGGATGAATTACTAATCAGAGTCCTGAAAACTTGTGTTTGCATTAACTATTTCCTATCCAGGTTTTAAAAGGACAGTGTGACAGCTTTTCTAGATCAAAGAAAACAGAAAGGCTGGCTTGCTGGGAAATTATAAAAGGGAATGTCCACGCAACCTTTACTGCTTTGTCTCGTTCGGTCTTGGCCAATTCCTCTTCAGTGTTCAGCTCAGGGGCTCTGGGCTTAAAGAAAGACTCTGTCTTGGGACGCTTCTTTTCTGCCACGTAGAGAAGGTGAGTCTCTGAGTGTGACCAGGCCAAACAGCCAAATTGATCTGGGAATAGATGATGACACCTGGTAGGCTCAAGCGTATGCATTTTCTTCCCTAAAGCTGCATCCCATTAGCCTCTATCAGAAGGCAACAGTGTAGTGGGCATAGTTTTAAAATCTTTCTATCACCCAAACATGATTTTGGATTCTCTAAGCCATCCCTCAAATATATTAAAAGACCTTCTTTTCCAAGATTAATCAAGGTTTTCCTACTATTTGCCCTTATACAGAGCTGGTCTCTTGCCACTTAGGAACTGAAACATAAACTTATAGAAAGCCTTACCATCATCATATACTTGGCCATGCTTCTCTAGAGCTGACAACTCAATGCTCTTCACCTTCCGGTTTTTTTCCCATACCTACAAGAGCAGATACACTACAGTTTAGGTCACAGAGCCTTTTCCTCACTGAAATCATTAATTAAGGCTTCCCTGACAATGGCCTCAGGGTGGGAAAAACCACTATATTTCCTTTCCTGCAGAAAAAATAAATCAACCCCACAAATTGTAGCTGTTGCAATATTGTTTCCACAGACAGAAGCAATTTAAGAATGAGACAAAAGTGGAAAGAATGAAGGACCCCTATTGCTACTGAGCAACCCCCCACAACCTATGAAGCCCTACTGAGCAGGAGTGAAGAAGGCCAACATACCTCCAGGAACTGTTTTTCCATGCCTTTGCTATTGCTCATCTTTCGCACAACAGCTTTTTGAGTTCCACTTGGAGAATCCCGACTGAGCAGTCTAGGTGAAAAATATATATAGATATATAATATATATTCTATATGGAATCATAAAATCATAGGGCAGAAGAGCCTGGGGATCTTTTTGTTTGTATCCCTACCTTTATTACTTTTACCAATAATTCAAGGCAGTGAACAAATTCAATACACCTTCTTCCTCCTTTTCCCCACAACAACACACCTGTGATGTGGCTTGGCCTGAGATTGAGTGACTGGGCCAAAGTCACCCAGATGGTTTTCATGGTTAAGGTGGGACTAGAACTCACAATTTCCCACTTTCTGGCTTGGTGCCTTAACCACTACTAGACCAAACTGGATCTTCAAAGCTGGCTTTTAAACAATCCCCTGCCCAGGGGTGGGAATCCTCAAATGAGTCTCAATAAATGCCTGACCAATTTAAGTAATATATTCCACATATTCCTTAGGTCAGTAGCAAGAAGAGGCCAATGCAGTCTAGACTTACTCTCCTTTGACTTCAGTGCAATTGCCTGAGGGGCCAGAATAGATGACGGACTGGTTGTCATGGAAAACGAGGTACTGACGGCAGAATTTCACATTTTCAGCTCTCTCCAAGTCCCGCTGTGACCATTCTGTAAGTAGAGATTTTACTATTATTTGATGTACATAAAGAGTTCTACTTCTGTCTAGTCTGGCACAATAGAAAAAAGCCTCCTTTATCGAATGCAGAGAATCGCTATCAGAATTGGATTCACACACTGCATCAAGTTATCAAATGGATTTCTTAGCTTAGGCTTAATGTATTGTGTAAACCTCCCAATGCCGTGTGTTTTCATTAAGGAAATTGTCACCCATTATGCTTTCTTTAATAGAACACTTTTTTTGGTTTTAAAAAAGTCCACCATCATCCAATAGGGGAACCACAAAAGAAGTTATAGTTGTCAGTGATGATCTATCCTTCTCATCTTTTGTCTGCAATAGAAACTTTTACAGCTACTGTTTTTGAGTTTTTAATCTCTTGGGATCATCAGGAAAAAAGAAAGATGTCAATCAAACACAGAACTAGAAAAAAGTAATGCTTATGCTTAGTCTCCTGATTTACTTTGTTTATGGGACCGAGGGCCTAAAGTTACATTTGACTGTTGATAACAATATTGAACAACAACTATTTAAATTCCATGGAGCCAAATCTACACCCAATGATGTGGATTCAACTTTAAAGAGCTTACCTGTATAAATATTGCAATGTTTGCCACCATACTGAGTGGTTACTTCAGGTCCAATACAAGCATGGGAAAGGGAAGGATACTGGCTCAGATCACGGTACAAAGCAGCTATTTCTTCAGTATCATTCAGCAACTATACATTACAAATATAAAGAAATAAAGGACCATAATTAGTTGTGATGGACTCAAGAGAAGCGCATCAGCCATTTGCTCAAGTTAGCAATCAACAGTAAAGGAATTATGTCACAGACTAATGCTTGGTACAAGAGCCACAAAAGCCTTGGAAAATGTAAATGGCATATGTGTTCATACCTACAAAGGCCAAAATCATAGCAGCCATTCCCTGTGACACTCTATGGAAGCAAAAGTTGGACTCTGAAGGAGGAGGATTGGAGGAGTATGGAGGCATTTGAATTTTGGTGTTGAAGACATCTGAGAATACCATGGCCAATCAAGAAAACAAGCCAATGGATCATTGAACACATCAAATTCTCACTTGAGGCACATATGACCAGGCTCAAATGATCCTACTTTGCACACATTATGCAAAGACCCAGCTTTCTGGGGAAGGCTCAAATGCTGGGAAAGGTGGAAGGGAAGAAGATGGTAGAAGCAAGATGGATGGACTCAATTACAGTGACAATGACTACATCCTTGGGGGTCCTGAAAGAAAAATTTAGGGATAGGTTGCCATGGAGGAAATCTATAACTAGGAGTCGAAAACGACTTGATGGCCCAAAGTCAAGTTATAAAAATTGTTTCTGAGTGAAAAGCAGGGATCAGGAAATGCATGAGCTGGGAGCTCTGTGGCAGTTTGCACCCAGCAAGCTGGGAATATATAACAATTTTTGACCTTCTGGAGAGCAAGGGGTCAATTTTATCAGAAGCTCCTAACCTTTCTTCTCTCCCAAATCACTGGAATTATCACCATGAAGGGCAGAAGTGCTACAGATAGAATACACTTATCTTTTGTACATTCAGACCGAACTGCTGAACTGAATCCCTGATGCCAGGATGAACAGAGTGAATTGGCCAGATAGCAGCTACTTGCCAACTCAACCCCATCTCATTCATTGCCACTCAGCCGGTTCAGCAACAGGAACCAATGGATGGCAACTTGTTTCACGGAACTGGACAAATGATAACAGTAGCAAGAACAGGAGTAGTAAAATACATAAAATTGGCAACAGGAGGCGGGTCCTGGAGGCAGTCCCCACACGTGCTGCTCTAAGCTGAGCAAGCAATCCCAAAAGAAAAGCGCAAACGATGAATATTTAAAAGTAGGGCTTTCATTAGGACGGGCGTCAGCACAATCAAGGAAAATGCGGCTCCTGACAACTTTTATTCTTCCGAGGATAGAGATCCCGTTTAATGGCTATGAGAAGAGACTTTTTTTTCCCAATGGAAAAGGAGGTAAAGTGACGCCCTCTCCGTCGGTGGCTTTCTCGCAGCAAGCAGCCACATAAAGGAAAGGGTGTCTTTCTACCTGCGCCATGCATGGAAAGGTTTCACCTGTTGAGCTTCGCGCTGTGCGATGAAGGTGTTGGAAGAAGGGAGCAAGGCAGCCTTGCCAGGAGTAACGCGGAGAGAAAGGAGAAGAGGAACGTCAGCCCTCCATCGCCCTCGCTCCAAGCGGAGGGAAAGAGCTGCTCACGCCATCCCCATCACACGACGGCCTTGGGGGGAGCGCCGTGCAACAGGGAGCTGCCCACCCACCCGCCGTTCACAGACACGCGTGTCCGGCCCCTGACGATCCCTCACCGGGGGTTCCATGGCTCTCCGGTCGTCGGCACGAATTCTCGAGAAAGTAACGGAAGCTCCGATTCGATTCCCCTCGAGAAGGAGGAGCCTTTGCCTTTGAGCTGCTTTTGTTGTGATTGGTTCCGGGCCTGTCCGTCAAATAGAGCCGGCCCGTAAGGGAAGAGCTGGCAAGCTTTCCTCCACCTGGAGACGTGATTCAGCCCCATCCAGGGCAGGCGGAGAGGCGGCTGGGCGGGGACGCGCAGGCTTTGAATCAGAGACGTCGTAAATTTAGCGTCCTTTGACCAATCCGCTCAGAGGAAGGGCGGGGCTTCCTTTTTTTTCCCTCCGAAGCCGGGCTCTTATTCCAATAGCAAGCCAGCAAATCTTTAGTCACTTAAACGTCAGATGCCAATAATACAGCGTTTAGGTCGCGAGGATTGAGGAGGGAAGGTGGGCATGGCTTCAGGAGCTGCGCGTCTTTGGAAAAAGGTGCGGCTGCTTCAGTCATTGGGAGGGTTGCCTGGGAGATACCACTGTTGGGGGGGAGATGCCCGTTTCCGAAAGGTGTGCACAGTTCACCTTTTAGCCCGGTATGACAGGCTGGAGTGAGATGGTCTCTTCCATATCTGAAGGAAGGCATCATCTGCCTGCACCAATCACTCCTGGCCAATGTGATTCTTGGGAAATTGCTCTTAGCAATAGCACTTAGACTTATATATCGCTTCCTAGTGCGTTACATCCCTCTAAGTTAGGGCTGTCAAACTCATGGCCCCTGGGCCGAATGCGTCACGCGCTGGCCACGCCCACGCCCGGTTTAGTGAAGGGAGGGGAAAGTCCCGACAGATCACGTGTGAGTTTGATACACCTGCTCTAAGCGGTTTATAAAGTCAGCATATTTGACCCCAACAATCTGGGTCTTCATTTTTTAACCAGCCTGGCAAGCTGAGTCAACCTTGAGCCTGGTGAGAATCGAACTGCCAAAGTCGTGGTAGCCGGCAGTTAGCAGAAGTACCCTGCAGTACTGCATTCTAACCACTAGGCCACCATGGCTCAAGAGTGCCATAGATTCCCTAGGTACCCCATTTCTTCTCTGTAACATCTAAGATGGAAATAGATATTGGTTTTGATAGTGATCAGAGGTGGTATTCAGCAGGTTCTGACCAGTTCTGGAGAACCGGTAGCAGACATTTTGAGTAGTTCAGAGAACCGGCAAATACCCCCTCTGACTGGCCCCGCCCCCATCTATTCTCTGCCTCCTGAGTCCCAGCTGATTGGCTGGGACTTCTTTTGTTGCCCTGCACAGGAGAAGGGAGCTGGAAAGCAGGTTAGTGGGGTGGGGGGGGAATGGGGATTTTGCAGTATCCTTCCGTTGCCATGCCCACCAAGCCATGCCACGACCACAGAACTGGTAGTAAAAATTTTTGAATCCCACACCTGATAGTGATGCTCAAATAATATAAAGAGTTAAGTGACATTAAAGCTGCTCAAGTTGTCCGTCATCATGCAATACACTGCCTTCCAGAGATGAACTTTATGCACTCTGTGAAGAGCTGCTTATCTAGAATCCTCCCCTTTCAGCTTCACATGATGTATTCTGCATTCTAGAACTACAGGATGAAAACAGATACCCTCCCCAACTCACTTTCCCAATACATGGCTGCTTTAGTGGTAGTGCTGAGACTTTACCTTTCTGCATGACATTCTTGCCCTCTTTTAAAGTGTTACAAGACTATTTTAATGGAGGAAAACTGAGGGAAAAACGTCAGCTTTAATAAAGGTCACAGAGGTGCTGCACTTGAATGAGGCCCAAAGTATTGTATTTCAAACAAGGTTTAAAGTGTACACAGCTCTGGGTATTTTGCCTTATTTGCATTTCCCAGAGCCCTTTGGAATGACAACCCAAATGTCATCAGGCGTGATAACTTAGCAGCTTAGCTCAGCATCTTGTTTAGTGTGTTAGCAATTCTCCTTAATCAAAAGTGGAAAGCCATTTATCAAAGCCTCTTCCAATTTGGCGTCTATTGTGTGTCTATGTCCCTGTTTTTTGGCTCACGCTTCAACAATTAGGATGCTGCGGTTCAGAGGTGGTATTCAGCAGGTTCTGACCAGTTCTGGAGAACCGGTAGCAGAAATTTTGAGTAGTTCAGAGATCCGCAAATACCACTTCTGACTGGAGATTTTATAGTATCCTTTCCCTGCCATGCCCACCAAGCCACGCCCACAGAACCAGTAGTTAAAAAAAGTTGAATCCCACCACTGCGGTTATAGTTTCTGTGACAGTATGGATATTTTACACTGCTTTAGCTTTTGTGATACGTTCTGGTTAGAGACTAAAATTTAATTGCTTCATCATTCTTGCTGTTAAACAAAAAAATGTAAACATTAAATGTAATACACTAAAACTTGTAGTTTGGTTGGTTTGGGCCAATTGTGGTTTGTTTTGTAAATCATAGTTAAACTTAGTAAAGTATATGAAACCATGCACTGTTTTCATTGCAGCTTACTGATGTTTAGCAGATGGAGTGTCATTCCTTACTTTGGTTGTTTTCAGAATGGGGCATGAGAAAAGCATAAGGCCATTAGTCCCAGTACCTCGGTTCCTCCTGAAATGCTTAGCAAGGAGAGAATTGAAGAGAATTTTGGCTGCTTAATGTCCCACTGGTTCTTTCTCCACTCCAAATTTACACGATGTGCTATATCTGATAGTGCCACATGAATTGGAGATTGACAAAGGGGTACCAAGGGATCCTGTCACAGAGACTGAAAGCGGTCAACAAGCAAAGCAGGGGCCTAAAGATTCCAAGGGAAGCAATTGAGTTAAATAAATAACATTAAACGTTCCAAAGGGAATAATTTAGCTTAATAAATAGTAGCACCTTATGGGGCCTCAACTTTTTAAGAATTTAGGATTAAAACTGGATAGAACAACCTTCTTTATTTATGGGCTTTCCAGATATGTTGAAGCTGCATTTCCCAGAATTCCTAAGTAGAATGCCTTTAGGAATTGCTATCTCAACACATTTTGGAAGTATTGATTAAGAAGGCTGGTGCAGGATGTATGTAAGCCAATTTCATAGAGATAACAGAAGACAGAGGTTTTTTTTTCTAAGGAGAGCTGTCCTTGGAAGCTGTTCATGAAGAGGGAGTACTGTCTTCTTCACTGAAGGAAGGGAAACCTTCTAAACCAGCATTTCTCAAACTCAGCAGATATGTGGACTTTAATTCCCAGAATTCCTCAGCCAGCATTCTGGCTGGGGAATTCTGGGAGTTAAAATCCACACTTGGTTGATTTTCAGAAAAAACTGTTCTGCACAATGGAAGGTGCCTTACTTTGGGCTGTCACCTTGGAAAGAACTGCTTCATGACCCCATGGGGGAGAGAATGCACCTCTCTTGGCAAAGAAAGGGTTCCTTTCCTCAATGTGTGCCAGCACTGCCTGTGTAGGCTTACATGTTCCTGTGCCAGTACAAAATGGGGAATAGCATGTGCCTCACAACTCCCACAGAAAAGCTGTGCAACTACTAATCTGCCAACCACTTTTTCTAAATTTGAATCTGGCACTAGATGACGTTGGCTATCCGCAGGCGTGAATCTCCTCTTTGCTTGCTTCTGTTGATGACAAATTGGTCTTTTGGGGAGTGTCTTTTCCACTGATGTAGCCAGCAAACTCTCAGGGGTCAAGAGGCTTCTCCCTGTGAAGCCTAAAGAGGAACTAGCCTCCTGGTAGTGTGGCTGGAGGCAACAAGTGATTCATGCTGAATGGCATGTCTGGCTTGAATCTAATCAGTAGAGCAGCCACGCAAAGTCCTGGATGGCAGATGGCTTGTTCAGGCTCTGAGTAGGAGCTGCATCCGTATGGAGGTGGGTGAGAAAAATCCAGGTACAGTGGCACATAAGGGTAGGAGGTTTCAGTGGGATGGAGGAGATTTATTGGAGATCTGAGAAAAGACATTTCTCATTGTAAATTTATGCAGGCTTTCTATTGGAAGGAGCCTTGCTTGGGGCATCTTCCTCCATATTGTCCCTGAATATACATGAGGCTTTGTTTGTGATGAGCCATGCCTGTGCTTCTATATACAGGTGTAGATGCATATGTGCCAAATCCCTCACAATAAAAGGGGTTCAACAGCATGGTTTCACTTTGGCACATGTACAAGTGCACTCAAATACTAAAAAAAAGTCAAAAACTCATCAAACATAGCATATCATAACTCAGTAACAATTTATTCTTGATCCTGTCTTAAAATCATATAAATTTTCTTGCATAATTATAATATGTTTTGAGTGTAACTTGTTACATTGTTTTTATATTAAGAGCCACCCAGAGTCCTTTGGAGCTGGATGCTTCAATCAATCCAAATAGAATGATTTGATTTTTGTTGTTGTTTTAATTGTGGGTTTAATACAAGGATTTACAGAAATTCTATTCCTTTCTTCTCCCTCCCTCCCTATTATTTTCCTCAGCCATGCATTGTATGGTTTTAAACTTTCCCTTTTCATCAGATTTCCATTGCTGACTTTCATTGATAGCTTAAACAACCTACTGTTCCATCTGCTGTGCTCTGTCTTTCTCCCCCATCATTTGAACATGATGTTCGTAGTTCTTATTAGCAGTTTCCATCGTGAAATGGAGAGGAGACATTTCTATTGTTGATCCAATGAGATATTTCATTCCTCCTAATCACTATATTGGTGGCCGGACTACATGTCTGAATGTTTTCTAGTATGATTCCATTCCAGTCACTTTTAGGAGAAAAATCGTTAAGAAGTGCTCATCACATTGTTGTTGAGAAGCATATTTAAACGATCTTTTCTGGGATAAACTGTCCAGTTTGTTGTTGAGCTAATTCTCCTTGGTGCTGTTAAGAGGTCTGCTGTCATCAGACCTGTCTTTGGGCAAAGAAAATACAATGCAGCAAATGCTGCACATATTTACTCCTAAATAGCTGGAGAGCAAGGACAACTCCATAACACCACTATAAAACTTTGCTTGCAGAATTCTAAAGTGTCATTCTGTTATTCCTCCTTCTGTGACTAGAAATAGACTAAAATGATAGGGTTCACATGAAGTGGGAAGCTCCATTTTGAGGGGAACAAATTGGGAAAGAGTTATATCTTTATTTCCTAAATGATGCTGTACTCACTTGTGAAAAGCATGCTGAGCATCTCAACATCTAATCAAATTAGAGGCACCATATAATAGACCAGTGTTTATCTTGCTAATAGCTGTTCTGATTCATAGCCTTGGGTTGCATCCAGGTATGCAAATGGCTTGAATGTCTAGCATGCAGTAAAGCCAAATAAGTTTTTACCAGCTTCATTTCAGGGAACTCTTTTCAGGTGATCCATATCTATTGAATACGTTGTGGTAATATGAAGGTTTGGCTACTGTAAATGGAGCTGCCATCAGTAACTATCCCATACCATTGATAGGATTTTGTACCAAATATTTTTTCTGTCTTACCAGATTTGTCCCAAATATTAACAACACATGTTCAGAACTATACATATTAAACAGCAGTGTCATTAATGGATTAATTATACCTGTAGTATAATATGGATTTATGGGAAGGTGTAGTTCAGAGATAGGAGAATGTCCATTGAGATTGGCACAATATAATTGTTGGGGTCAATTTGTATGAACATTGTCCTTTTCTAGACAGGGATGGATGCATATTAGTTATGCTTTTATGTTTTCTATGATATCCATAATAAAATAGGAAGACTAGTTTTCAGTATGGGCTACTAGTATTTAAAGCAGATACACTTGCAATAAAATACAATCTGAGAGAAATCCCTTGGCCATCAGGGATAATTTGCTTTCTTAGCACATTTTGGCTTCAAAACAACCACAAACACATACAGTAGTATAAAGTAGTGCTTAACAGAACAAAAAAGGACCCCTTTTGATTTTGAAAGAAGCATCAGGTTACCAAGGAAACCTAACAACTCAAGGACAAGTGACAGTCATAGCACATTCTCATCCTAACAACTCCAACCATAACAAAGAAGTCAGACTACAGATGAAAACCTTGCTTGTACCTAGCCACTTAAAAATACAGATGTCTCACGAATTTTTTTGCTTCACCCTTGCTGCTAAGTAACTTCCTGTATTCTATCTAAGTGACTATATATCTCCTTAACTGTATTTTATATGTATTCAAGTTTTATTTTTAAATTGTAACCTATATGTATTCTTGATCCATAGGGTCTGGTGACTTGCTGTACCAATAAATAAAATGATAGTTTGGATCCTCCCTGGTTGTTTTGGTATGATTGTGGCATAATTCTTTGCTATTTGAATTATGAAACACCTTTTGAGTTTTGAGGCACTGTTTCTGTACCTTCCCTGCTGGTGGTGGAATGTGGTCTAGAGGGCTTCTTTTATCTTTTGGTAGCTAGTATGAACTTCTAATCTGTGCATGGCAATCTGGGTTGACTTCATCTGCAATGTTTACTGCCAATTTTGCTAGAATGCAGTGACTAGTGTTTTCAAGCTTGACTTTTTAAACTTATTATTTTTGGGTTTTACTGTTAACCCATTTGGGACTCCAAGAGGTTGAATGATCTCACATACTAAGGAAAACTCTACTAGGGCAGTACCTCAAGGTCAGGTGTTTCTAGAAGTCAGACATTAAACTAAAGCACCTTGTAAATCATATCAAGTTCTTTTATTCTGTTTTCCACAGAAATACCTTGTAGGGCAACTTGCCATACGGAATCACAATACATGAGGTGTTACACTGAAATACTACAAGTTCTCACAGAGCACAGCAGGACACACACATCATTTACAATGTTCAGATAAAGGTCATTGCACTTACAACTGTAAACTTCTTCTTTTGTTTGATGAGTTGTTGGTTTTATACAGAACTCTGCCACCTCCAAAATAATACAAAAAGAAAAAAGAAAAAAATCAAAACTGAAGGCAGGAGGAGAGCATGGACGGTACATGTCATGTGACAGCCACAACAGCTTTATGGGACTCTGCTATGCTTTGCAAGAAGGAAAACAGTTCAGAAAAGTTAGTTACAAACACCAGGCTTTGTTTGTTGATTTTGTTTTTCTACACAAAAGCAAGAGTTGGCAGGTGTGCTGGTCATTGAGATGGAGCTCCCACAAAAGGGGGCTATGAGTTGATTGTTTTCTTGGGGAGTTGTTTTTCTTCATACCGTGTGAGACTTTTATTTTATACACTGTACAGGTATTTACAATGGAAGGGGTCAAGGGAGATTGTAGCAGCCACTGTTGAGAAAACCAATAGGGAACACAAATTCAGTTTAGAGTCTGGAGAAGCATCCTCAGATTATGCACTTGTCATTGCTGGGAGCCTAAGAAAAAGAGGTCTGGGTGGCTGGGAAGAAACTGGGTGTAAAACATGCTTGTCCTTGCCAGATAACTTGGTCTCTACATTTGGAACCAAATCCCGCTTCTCAGAATTCAGTATGTAAGTGAGTGAACGAATGGTGGGCATCTCACTGCTTCAGTTTGTCATTCTACTTGAAATAACTTCCCAAAATGTATTACATTTATCCTGAAGAGATGATGTACCCATATGTTAAATAAACTACATATGTAAACCACTCATGAGAAAGTTCTACTAGGAATATTAGTTTTAATCCTCCTGTTCTGTTAGAAATGATTTCCAGCCTGCCCATTATTAAAATAATTCAAATATTCAGGTAGTTTTGAACTTACTGCAAGCCTAGAATGAAGCACTGGTGTGAAATCTGTGCCACCAAGGCAGTTGTGCATTCCATGGAATTCACTTAATGCTTTCCTGAGCTATTTTTTTTAAACTGCGGTAAAACAAAAGATAAGCTTCTTGTCTGAATCTTGAATTTTTGCAAGAAAAATAACCAATTCAGCAATGCTGGAAGTTTACTGAAACACAATTAAATGTAAAAATCTAGCCTTTGTTTTCCTAATTCTAAACCAACTACAGAATCAAATGACTGGTCTTTTATGCAGGAATTCACATTAAATACAATGGGTTAATTCCTCTGGTGAAAGGACTTCTGCAGTTGGAGAGTTTTAAAGGCTACTGATAGAAAAAAAATTGTAGCTCAGGTGGAACTGTGGGTTCCTTGGTGCTCTCTGAGTTTGGTTATTTCCTTGCAAACATTTCATTACCAGACTAGGTAACATTGGTGCACCAAATTCAGAAAGCACCGAGGACCCCATAGTTTTAAATGCTGCATGTGACTAAACAAACTAGTCAACTACCCTTTAACTTAGTGCATAATGAAAGGCATGTGGTTATGTTATTGCACATTGTAGTGTGCAAACACAAACAATTGGTTGATTATAACTGTGGAGCAACACACAGCCAAGGAGTTTTTCCTGCCTCTTAGGAAATGACTAGCTTAACTTTAGGGGTTTCACACTCATTCAAACTACAGACAGAACAGGCAAAGGAGATACTGCCAAGGGTCATACAGCCAATATATATGCAGCCTGAATTAGAAGCTGAATTCTGCGGTCAGTATCCACTGAATAACCACAGATATAGCTTCCTGCTTGCCCTTACAAAGGGCTATTAAAGGTGGAATCCTTGCCTAACAAACATCTGATACAACTGTATTGTTTCCATGGTCCATGCAGCTGATAGATTTCAATCTGCCTTCTTTCACCTCAATAAACAGAGCCAGTGGGCATTTGAAAGTCTTCTTCATGAATCTAAGAAACCAGAATCATGGGCAAATGAACATATATTCTAGGATATAGAGTCAGGATAAGGAGACTATGCTTTGAGCTTGTAGTAACCATGGAAGACTTTTGTTAGAATGCTGCTTACAAAATATCAAATTAGTGCTTTTATATGACGAGATATATCACTTTATATGCCAGTTGTTCAAAACAGGCTTAGAATAATAAGGCTTATTAAAATACCACACACTTTACCTAAGGATCACATCATACACTTCTTTCAGTGTACAACTAAGGTGTTTTAAGTGCAAGCCAAGGCAAACATATTCTCACATATGTTCGTATTAGATAGGAATTTTAGACAAGCAGCTGGGATCAACTGTTGATTGTGCAGACCATTGTTGATTGTGCAAATACCTGGATAGTGTAACTATGGCGAACATGAAATTACTTACTGGCCTACCAGCTCCCTTTACTAAACCTTATTTCAATCTCTGTGGGAAAAAGATATTTCTAAAATATACATGTCAGCAGTACTCCTGAAAAAATTACCTTCTTGCACAGTGTGATTCAGAGCTTATTGATGTATTTGTAGCATTATACAGAGGTGACATCCAGGACTTCTAGCATCCTTGTCAAGTGCATTGCCAAACAGGAACACAATCTATATTTTCTGTATCAAAAGATTATACACTTTCCACATTTTGAAGAATCTAACATGTAAAATATATATTAGCTTCCTCTTCCCCCACTCCATTTCTCAGTATAAAAAGGTATATATTTTTGTTCCAATTTTTGCATGGTATTCTGGCTTTCAATCAAATCCTACAGGGAGAAAATAGCTTTGCCATCGCTGCATTGAGGGTCTGGTGGAAACATGTGGGATTGCTTCAGATTTGGCACTGCATTTACTCCAGTCTTGAACTAGCCACCTAGTGGTTCTCTGCTTCCACATTTTCAGAATTTCAGAAAGGTAGGTTGAGTAGTTCTGTATGTAATAACAGTCATTATTTGCACCTTTGCTCTCCAAGTTCAGAATGCGGAAAAGAGGAATTGGGCAGAATTGATGTGTTAATTAATGACAGACCTGTTCACTCTCCCTTGCTATGTTTGCAAATATATTTCATTCTTGGGATACTTTTCCAGGCTGCAATTCTTGAATACTTAGATAGGATTTTAATTTTAATTTTGGACAGGAGGAATGTGCATTAGGTTTAGACCACGCCAAGAAGCCCCTAAAAGTAGACCTTGAGAGGACATGTCAAAGGGCCTAGAGTGAGTGTAATTAAATATAGAAAACCTAGTGTAATGTTCTGTGGGATAATTACGCTTCATGGTATCATCGATAGGGCTTCAATAACAAGTGCATAAATCTGTAATGGCATTCAGTAAAGAAGATGAACCAACTTGGAAAAAAAAAAGAATTTCAAGCAAAGAACGAACGGCAAGCATTCTAAGTAGATGAAACCGTGCAGAGAAGTAGCAAGCCATGCTCTACTACAGACAGAGACAGTCACTGGCTCTATGGCTACCCTTTGGCAAAAGTGTCCCTTGAACGGGTCAAGCATGCCACTAATTGGAAACTTCATACACACAGGTGTTTGATATAAAGATATCTATCCAGGTTCTTGATAGCACATTTGCAATTAAATCCTTATACATAACATTGAACTTATTAAATATTAACAGTTGTCTTTAAAATTTTGTAATTTCATTGCATAGAACATTAGACATGAGAATCATTTTGCTGTTACCCATGGTGAATGGAAGCTCCTATGGGTCACACCAATGAATTGTTTTTGAACATGCTCAGTGTGGATGAAAGACGGGCAGGAAACAGCACAAACAAATGGGAACTGGAGCATCTGTACACTTACTGGATTTTTTTTTTACAACAACAACAAAAAGTAAAAAAGAAAACACAGGGTGTTCTTTCGGCTCTTGCCGTTTACGGTGCAAAGAGCTCCAAGCGGGCAGGTTTACCAACACGCTGTTCCAAGTAGCTCCTCCATCTTTCTGAGCATGCCCACCGATAATGGCTTAAAGAAGGACTTGAATTGCACAGTAGGATAAAGGAGGATGGCAGAGGCAAGCTCTTCTCATCACACTGGATTGTGCTCTTGATAGCCTTCTGCACTCTATTGCTTCTGCCGACAACAGCCCAGATGCTAACTCAGCACAAAGTTAAGAGATTAATGACGTATGATACTAGGCAAAAGAAAAAAGAAAAGAAAAAACATAAAAGGAACCTCACAAAAAATAATAAACCAAGCCCCCAGTTTCTGGGCACCAATGAGGTATACATGTAAATAAAAGTGGAATGATTAAGGCTGTTTTTTTAAAAAAAAAATAATCCCAGGCATACATAAAACAATGCACAACATTAATGATGAAAAGCACTGCCATTTGAATGCTTTAGAATGGCTTCAGGATGGCTTTGGGTGGCTGATAAGACATGCCTGGCCAGCATTTGTGTCAGTCAATAGTCAGCCAGTTCGCACTGCCTTTCAGTCCTATGGCCTCTTAACTCAGTAGTGAAACAGTGTTAGGTCCTAGTCAGAGTTCCCTTCGTCCCAGATTTTCCATTGCAGGGATGATGAGAGGGAACAAACACTGGAGAGGATGGGGGTTGATGGGGACAAACTGGAATGTGAAGGAGAATGGAGCATCCAGCTCCCAGCCCTCAGTTCAAGCACATTTTGAAGAATGGGAAAAACCTATGAAGAACTAGAGTTAAAATTCAGTAACTTTGTGTATAATCCTAAGAGAAGGCCATGGTTCCCAAAAATCAGATGCTAGGCACAAATGGAACTACAGTCATAGGTAGTTTCTGGAGTCCCAAACATCTCAAGCGACAGAAAAGTGGCATGCCTGTGCGACACAAGCCCCTCTTCTCTAATTGCACCTTCTTACGTACATCTTCTCAGTCTCAGAATCTGCTTTCAACCCTTGAGGCTTGCAGAATATGGTTTGACAACAGTGGCTTTCAAAGTCCTTTGTGACCGTTGGCTCAGGGCGTCCTCAAAGAGCACCTTATGGGATCCACAGGGATAAATCTGTATGAACAGCTCCTCTGTTTTGTTCTCTGAGCCTAGTGGTTTTCCATGGTTTCAAAAGCTTGATAAGACAAAAAAAAATCACAGAAATATATTTATAATATTTCAAGAATTGGGGGAACAGAGTCCCTCAGAATATCTACTGAAAAAGCTAGAGAACACATCTTTTATATGTAATGAGAGGTGAACATTAACCCAATTAGTACAGGAGCTCACCCAATCTTCCACATCTTTGTATCCTTCAGAGGTATTGGACAATATCTTTGACATTAATTGCAGAAGTACAAGTGCATTGTATCATGCTGTCAGGGAATGATGTGGTTGTACTTCACTATACAAAGTGAAGGTAAAGCTTGAAACAGCTAGAAATGGTAATTAGTCGAAACTGAACAATGGAGTAGTAATTAAATTAGTTGCTTCTATTTGAGATGCAATACTTTCATATACTGGAGCACTCAGATAACATGAAAGAATATTTTCCAAAAGAGACTACATGGTTTCCATCTCACCTCTTTGCTCCAACCTGGATGTATACTCAGCTCATATTTCATTCTGTATACTGAAGCAAGAAGTGTAAAAAAGCTACATCAACAGGGATAAATTCATTTCCCCTCCCCAATTAAAAACGTATAGTTCTTTCAAACAGACAAAAATCAGATGTGATTGTTCTGTCGATACAAAATTCTGATTGAACCCAGAGGCTAGAATCAATTCAGCAGAACTGAAATGCCATTTCCATCTCTTTGAGCTCCTGTAATCCTGGATTACAACATTCTGGAATGGGAATCCAGAGATAATACAGGTAGTCCTCACTTACTGACCTTTTGGGCAGCAACTGATCAAATGGCACTGAAAAATGAGACTTATGACTAGTCCTCAAAATGTTAGCCGTTGTAGCATCTCTGCAGTCACATGATTGCAATTCGAGTGCTTGGCAATCAGCGTGCATTTATGATGATCACAACATCCCACAGTTACACTATAGTCATTTTCAACCTTCACAGAGAGATTCTGACAAGCAAATCAATGGGGAAGCGACCAAGAAGTTGCAAGTTGCAGTCATGGGATGTTGCGCTTAACAACCAGCAGTGATTCACTTAATGACCACATCCAGAACTGATGTCATAAGTTGGTATGGTCAAATGATATCATACTTAACAACTTAGCAATGAAGTTTCTGGTTCTAATTGTGGTTGGTTAGTGAGAACTACCTCTGTGATCATCATTGGCCATGTATCTCTCTGTAGCTTTTCAAAGAAAGAATAGTTTATTTATATTTCCATGCTGCTTTCTTGGTAAAACTCAATTCAGCTATGTACAAAACCATTTCTTTTCAGGAAATTGCAAAAGGAGCAGGGGAACTGACCAATTAGGCATGATCCAGATAGAATTGCAAGTCAACTAACTAGACAGAAACAAGGAAGGGGTCCACATCAGAGAGATTTCATAAGCTGGCTTCATTTCCAGCTTGTCAACATCTTAAAACTGCAATGTAGGAGAACCTTGGATTTATTTATTTTATATATGTGTAAAACACATTTCTAGAGATGCCTGACTCCAGAATGATGCTGGGTATCTCACAAATTAAAAAAGGCAAGAAATATTACAGAATCAGGCAAGAATAATTGTTTCCCAGAGGGAACAATAAAAACTGTCTTCCAACCTAAAGAAACCCAACGATCAACCAAGCCAAGGCCTGGGGGAAAGCCAAGTAATATTCAAGGCTCAAAGGCAGGAAGGACAGGTAAATTTGAACTTTGGATGTTGTCCCAGAGGGCAGGTGCTGTGGCAGAGATAAGGACCCTTCCATTTCATACAATCTGATTCTAGGGCTCAATACACACAATAAAATCTGCACAGTCCCGATATGCACTATTAGAGCTCTGTGGTAATTTCTATAATGTTGTGCAGCACTCAATATTTAATGCAACAATTAAGAGCACTAAGAGATTCTCTTCATTCAAAAGTAGCATAACATATTTAACCCAGGCAAATTACCTTCAGCTAAACTGGAAATCATATCATTGGGTTAAAAACTGCCACCACAAATCTCCAGGACTTTATCTCCTAGGGATTGTCTCTCAGTCACTTTTGATGAAAGTCAACTATTGATCACATTTCTATTCCTGATACATCATGGCAGAGGTGGAAATGGAGGCAAAGAGATGATACTTACTATTATACCCAGAGTTCAGAGCGGCAAATGAATTCAATGGGTTCTTCATAGGTTTTTCCAGTGCAAGGATATGATTTCACTTATTTCCCCAAATGCCTGCTGAATCAGTGATGAGAGGAACAAGAAAAAGAAACAGCTGTTGGTAAAGAGAAAGGAAATTCTTTAAAAAAAGAGAAAGGAAAATGAAAATGAAAATAAAGGGATACTCAGATTAAGCAGCAATAGAATGACCTGCTTCAGGGCACATGTCAATTTAAGGTCACTGTTGGGAACAGAATTCTATCAAGTAATAAATAAGAAATTCTGGGCTCTAGCATTTCAGCGTGTTGTTATGGCCTTGGTAGGACATTGTATAAGGACATTGTGTGGTGCTGGAGGACCCAGTATGACTCACCGAATATTGTAATCTCACCAAAACGATGTGAATTTCTTGCCAAAAGCTGATACGGCTGTTGGAGTAAAAGAAAGAGAAATCAGTGCCTAAAACCATCTGATACAGTACAAGGTTGAGTTTGAAGCTCTATTTTCTTTTAACCAGATCTTCAGCTTTTTTCCCCTAAAATATTTATGCATTACCTCTTGGCACCCATAAAGCACATCAAGGGCAATTTATAATAATATCAGTGCAATAAAAATATAACAGATACAATACTCAGTGAAAATAATTAACAAAACAAAAATTCTGGTGGAATTAGCCTGTTGAATGGACATAGCTCTTCTCAAGCTCATGTGATGCTCCTTCTCAGTAGCAATCTCCATGCTCTGAAGTGCCTTGCTTCCTCTAGGCCTCTGGGAAAGCTCTGAAGGGGTAGCTATTTTGCAAGAAGCTCAGGTATTATGGTGGATAAAAGAGTTTCTTTTAGTTAACCTGGAGTGTTGGGCTGAAGTGAGGTTTTTTTTTCATATCTTTTAAGGTGCTTTCTTTGAATCGTATTTACTTTGTTTGATTGAAACCACCATGAGACTAAGAAAATAGGACATAAAAGGTTGTACAAACAAAACATATAATGAAATAAACGACACAAACGATATGTCAACTCAAAAATATTTC
The DNA here is from genome assembly GCA_009733165.1 of Naja naja. Lineage (NCBI taxonomy): Eukaryota > Metazoa > Chordata > Lepidosauria > Squamata > Elapidae > Naja > Naja naja. The sequence continues at coordinate 83,000,526 of CM019149.1, forward strand.
TCTGATCTTTTAGAGTTGCCAGCAGAAAGGGAGTGGGGGAAAGTAGTACATTCCTTAAACGCTTCATAGATAATTTCTAGGAGACCAAAACTTCTGGCACGCAAGATTATTACTGGAGAGCATGATTGATGACTCTTGGCTATGGATGTGTCCCACTGGAGAATATACATCCAGGGAGTGGGGGAAGACCAGGGTCAAGGGTGAAATGAATGATGTGTCTCAGAGTCGGCGACACCCAGGTAGCACCAGCATGTTCACTCCTAATAAATCTTATTGAAACTCTGAGAGATGTGGCTGGAGACTCATGATTTAAATGGGGGTGGATGCTGGAGCCCTGACATGATATTCTTTTGGGAAAGAATTAAACAACAAGGTGTTACTACCCAAGAAGTCACTAGCATTTGTACCAGAGAATGATAGACCATTCTTAGTTGCTGACCACCGAGTAGGATTTCCCAAAAAAGTCAGTGATGGTCCTGTTCTGGTCCTGAAATCCTGTCTCCAAACAGTGTATTGTTTCTGAGGTTATAACAAGCATCTTGACTGCTCACAGACAGCGGCAGGACAGATCATCTAAATCGCAATCATCTGAAAAGTGAACATTTGACAATTTTGTGACTCGGAATTCCCACCTTCTGTCAATTTGCCTGCTTGTTCTGCTGCCCCTCCTGGCAGGATTTTGGATAAGACACTTTCGCCCTCTGCTCCTGGCTGTCCAGCTGCTGCTCCTGTAGATAAGGAGGGGCCTGTTGGTTTGGGGCCCAATTTAATGCCTGTGAGAGAAAGTGACAAAATAAATTAACATGTGTGAATTCAACAAAATGTATGTCCTACTTTACCACCAGGAAACAGTGTGTAAAAAAATTATCTTCACTCACTATAGAAATATAACGAGTCTTGCAAGAAAAAAAATGTAGTGGCAAGCATTCATTTGATCAGAATATTTATATCCAATCTTTCCATGCAGAAAATTGTACTCTCAGTGACCAGAAATAAAAGAAAATACAAAAGAATCTCATGCCCAACTAAAATAAATTTAACATAATAGAAAAACATAACAGCTAAATATTCAGCAAATCTATCATTTAAACCAGAGGTTTCCAATTTTTCCAATTTTAAGACTTGTGGATTTCAACTTCCAGTATTCCCCAGCCAGCCATGTCTTAAAGTTGCCAGGGTTGGACACCCCTGATTTAAGCAGTTCAAAAGCCGCCCATAGTTATTCTGTAGAAAGATGGGTTGATAAATAAAATAAAAAGGCTAACATGAATATATGCACCTTGATAGCCTTCCTGAAAATAAAAATATGAGTTCCAATCTGAACTCCTAAGGAAATGGGTTGCAAAATATGAGGGCAAGTCAAAAGAAGTTCATGTCTTATCTGCCCAATTACTGACCCTCTGTAGGAAGAGCCATTTCTTGCAGGCAGATAAAGTAACTGGGAGTCATTGATATGAATTTCTCAATGAACGTAGTATTTTAAGCTGAGGTAAGTAAAGAGCAAGCAATTTATTATCAGATTTTAATCAGGGTGAGATGTTCCATCCTCTCTGTTCACAGGAAGAAGACACTTAGAAGACTTCTTTTAAGTATTTTACTTGTGACACCTTTACCATGACTTACACAATTCTAGTCTCCTGTGAATTAATTCTGTACTAATTGGCACACATTTTGAGGCCAACCGTGGCCAAACTTTTCTTTTCTTCTTAATCTTGCCTAGGATGTCATGTGATCATTTTGGAATTCATTTTGAAAAAGCAAGTGGAATTCTTCCCTCAGAAAACTAACTCCACTAGTGTTCCCTAGTGAAATGCACACAATAGTAGGTGCTAGAAACACCTGCCTACTTGAGAAGCTGCTTACTGACCTCCAGCTGTCCCCTGCGGTTGTGTCTGGGGTGCTTTCCCCACCTGTGGCACTTTTGTGGTAGGCTTGGATACATCCGGCTGTTCTGCTTTAGCCTATAATGGGAAAAAGAAGTTTCATATGTTGGTTTAAGAAAGTTTTTTTCCCAGTCTCTGATTTGGGGGAATAGCAAGGGATGTTAGAGAAAAATTATCTTAATATAAAACCCATCTGTTGAAAACACACCTAGCACTTTGTCACCATAGTTTTAAAAAGCTGACTCATCTTTCTTATTTTTGTCCTGTACTCATTCTAATTCTCCATAGATCCTCTTCTTTCCAATGTTTCTATGTTTCTTTAATTCTAGACTCACTGACAGAGAAGAATAACTGTTTTCAGATGGGGCTCACTTTAGATCAGTGGATGGCAAACCACACTTCAAAATAGTGGAGGGCAGGATCAAGCAAGGCTGGGTCAAGAAATAAATATGGTATACATATTAAAATTACTTAGCTGAATACAATTAAATATGAGCACCCTCTGTGTATTTAAATATTCTAACCTGTCAAATTAAAAATTAAACCTTTGGGGACTCAACCCCCAAACTTGGAAGGGCTGAAAGCAGCCCTGTGACTGTGGGCTGTACTCTCCTGTCAGCCCTCTGAGGTAATTCAGGCAGGAAACCAAAACTATCATTACTAATAATACCTTTATTGTAAGGTTAAGGTAACAGAATCTCTCCCCTCCCTTGTCCTTACTTCCCAGAGAATAAGGGAGAATCCCTTCTGAGATGCTTTCTCCAACCCCATTCCTTCTGTGAATGGAGATACCTCTTGTCTGACTATTGCCCTGGCTATTGCAGCTCTTCTTCCTATCTCACAAATTTATTCTCTCAGTCCCTTACATCTCCTGACCTTTGTCTGCAAATGAAGCCTCTTTCAGAAATCTAGGGAGCTGGCCTACCCCCATAATTGTTCTATTTCTCCGCCTCCTCATTTTATCTTTTTTTTTTACTTCTCTCCAACATTTGCTGAACAGAATGTTTCGTCTATAACCTCTGATGCCGTGATTAACTCTTGCAATCCATCCATCAAGACAACTTACCTGCATAGAATATATTCATCTAGACTGTAGAATGATTCATGTGTTCCATGAATACATATTTATTCCATTTGGTTTTTGTGTGTGTGACATTGAGATGAATGCACACATTTGCTACTCTAGAACAGATCATTCACACCTTGATGAAGGGCGAGACAACAGGCAGTTAGCAATGATGGAATGATCAACCATCTCTCCTTAAAAAAAATTGAAGTGGTACTCACTGGTCCTGCTTGGTGAGCGCTAGGTTGTGCTTGGGCAGTTGGCTGCGGTTTGCCTGATGGCTGAGGCTGAGCAGGCTGCTGTTGGGCTGGCCGCAAGGATGGTTGGGCTTGGGTTCCCAGCGGTGGTTGTTGCTGTTGTTGTGGCTGCTGCTGCTGCTGCTGCATCCGAACCTGCTGTGGCTGTTGATGAGAAGGACCTGCTTGATGCTGTTGCTGAGGTTGTCTGCCTGGTGGTTGCTGCTGCCTAGATGATGGTTGCTGCTGCCCAGCTTGCTGTTGCCTGGGTTGCTGCTGCTGCTGCTGCTGCTGCTGCTGTTGCTGCTGCTGCTGCTGCTGTTGGTGAGACAGAGGCTCAGATTTTGGCTGCTGAGATGGCAACCCGTGTTGCATCTGCCTCTGGGATTTTTGGGACTCTGAGGTATGATGATAACCAGACAGCTGTCGGGATTGTTGAGGGTACTCTGAGGAGCTGGGAGGATAACCTTGCTGGGTTCTTGTATCTGATGGCTGAGCCTTCTTCTGGGAAGTGGGCTGCCCATGTCCACGTCCATGTGACTCATGGCGGCCTGGGTCTCTTGGGTGCTGCCTGGAGGATCTCTTGGGCAGGTCATCAGTGGAGTGGCGGGAGGAGGATGAATGTCGCCCATAATCTCCATGGTGCTTGTGATCTTTGGAGGAAGAGTGACGTGGGTGGGAATAGTCATCATGATGCCACAAGTCTTCCTCTGGGGGCTCATCATAATCATGATAGGTGTGTTTAACTGGACCTCTCTTCTGAGAGGATGAGGAATGGCCACCATAATGCCTCATCCTCTCTGAACGAGGTTCTCTTGGTTTGTCAAACCAGTCCGTCTCCTCTTGGCCCAAGTGGTAGGCTTCAAACCAAAAAAGATCACAGTGAATCTCCTGATCCAAAGCTAGGAATGTATTCTGACGGAAGCCATGCAATGAAACAGAGAAGAAGCTTATCACAGGAATACAGGGTATGTCACAGCAGCCACTCAGGAAATATAAAAACAGAAACATACTGAACAAGCAGTGAACAACATTAGGACATGCAATGTGCAACATGCTAACATAAAACAGAAAGTGAAATCATGATAAAAAGGCACATGGCAAGCAAATGGAATTGGTGGCATTTTCTTTGCAAATATGACCCGCTTGGGCATGCTTGGAGATAACTCACAACAGGTAGTTATTACCTTCACTGTCTGAAACAACACAGTGTGAATCATCCATGATGTAGCCTTCTTCGTGTTTGTAAGAATGGGTTCTTGGCACATCTTTAATATGTTCTTGTACATCAGGCAATGAGTGACTAGAGCAAAACTGGGAGCAACTGTCTCCAGCAGATTGAGGAAGAGGTCCACCTGAGGATCGCGATACGCCCACGGATTTCCCTAACGGACTGATAGGACTTTCTTCTTCTGATGTTTGCGTGCGAATTGGAGGTCGCCCGCGACTCTGACTCATACTAAGAGAGGAAGGTTTGGAGCTCCCTTTCTGAGGCCTCTCCATGCTCTCTCTTTCATAAGATCTGCTTCTAATTTCACGACTTGACAGCTTTTCTGACACATATCCAGAGGATCTTGATCGGCCACCACTATATGCTCTGTCATCTTCTTCCATCCCATCTCTGTTGGATACACTATAGTATTTCTGCTGTTCATAAACATTTTTCTTTAGGCCATAAGTGATATCATCTTGCATTTTCCTTGCTCTGGATGCTACACTGCTGCTACTGACTGATGTAGTCGCTGTATAGGAGGCCAGATCTGATTCTACATCTTTGGCTTCTTCTATAGGGGAGAATTTGGAGATCTTCTGCTCCATACCTTGTTTCCTATGCTTGCTGCGCTTGGAAGAAATGACAGCAGGGGCCAGATTTTTTGAAGAGTGTTTTTGTACTCCCATACTTGCTCCATGTTTGTCTGGACGAGAGGATGACCTATAATCACTGTCTCCATAGTAATAAGAACTGCCTGATACTCTCCCATTGCTTTCTGCACTTTTAGGATAGCTTTTCCCCCGATGGTCAGGACCATGGTGATCATAAATATCCTCTTCAGACTCCTCTTCTCCTTTTGAGTAGCAACAAGGCCTGCTAGACATGTCTACATCTGCAACCTCCCTCTTGTCTTTGATAGGCAGTCCATTGCTGCTGTGTGATGGCAAATCCCCTTTCTGACCCTCTCCTGAGCTGCTCTCTTTGGTTAATTCACTGATATCATCAATCATCACATAGTTCCGAGGAATGTTTTGCTCTAGGTTGGTATATAGGGAGTCAGAGGAATAGCCCGTAGAGGGACTTTGTGCAACATTGCTCCTATCTCCTGGCCTCCCTTCTGGGGCTTTGTGTTGATCGTAACTGCTGGTCACTGTTGCGGTGCTGTAGATCACTTCAGGGGTTGCAGCAGAGATCACCACAGTGGGATTGCTAATGACTTCGTAATTGGTCAGGATCTTCTGCTCTAAGTCAGCCAGTGAGGTCTGTCTCGGCTTCTGGGAGGTTGTGTGGGTGTCTGCATGAGCCTGAAGAAGAGCACCCTGGGCAGGCTGCAAGGGTGTCTGACTGGGATAAGCGGTCTGAGCTTGGTAAGGTGGGCAGAAGCCTTGGTGGCTCTGTAGGCCCAGTTCAGACTGATACCCAGTACTTGGGGTGAAGCTATGTGCCTGGTATGTAGTTTGGGAAGGGTAAGCAGGCATCTGGCTTGGCTGGAAATCATTTTGAGTAGGACCGCTGCTTGCTGGAGGATAGTATGGAGGTTGAAATCTTGTCTGCTGGAATGTAGCTGGGGCTGGTGCAGCGGTCTGAACTGAGGAGTACTGGTATGGGGTATAGGAAGTTGTTGAAGTATACTGGGTGCTGGAGAATTCTGCATATTGGTTAGAAGGGGTGGCGCTAGGCCTTGCCAGTAGACTTCCACTCTCATAACCAGAGAGTCGAAGGTTATTTAGTTCGCTGTCGGACATATAATCTCGATTCTCTCCCAAGCATCTCAAATATGGATAATCGCGAACATTCCGATCCTTCAGCAAAGACTCCTTTCTCTGGTTGATCCCCAATTCCAGGTACTTCAGCTTGGCATCAATCTCTTTCTCTTCTTCATCCAGCTCGGCTTGTTTCTTTCTCAGTTTTGTGGATTCGTGCTCTACCAGCTTCAAGTCCCGGTCAAGTTCTCTAAGGAGGCTGGCTTTGGTCACTTGGATGGGCTGCCCGCCAATACCCTTTGGCATGAAGCCAGGCATGTACATCTGTGAGTGGGCTTGGCTGGTCAGAGGAAGCTGAGCTTCTTCTGGTGGGGGGCTAGGCAAGGTCCGCTTCACTTTCCGAATGAGAGTGTTTGATTGCAAGGTTGAAATCTAAAAAGCAACGGAAGCTCTGGTTAAATTCAGAGGTACAACGGAAGAATTCACAGCCATTTTCACTTACTAGGAGGGGCGGTTGATAGCAATAGCACTTAGACTTATATACCACTTTATAGTGCTTTACACTATAAAGGTTTACAGAGTCAGCATAATATTTCTGCCAACAATTTGGGTCCTGATTTTACCCACCTTGAAAGGATGGAAGGCTGAATCAACCTTGAGCCTGGTGGGATTTGAACTGCCAAACCATAGGCAGCTGGCTGAAGAAGTAGCTTGCAGTACTGCACTCTAACCACTGTGCCATAGAGACTCCTTAGATAACTCATAGATAACTATGGTCTGCATTTTTCCCAAAGGCAGTTGTACAAGATTAATTCTAGATATTAATATTTTAAATGCATTTAATATTAATATGTTGATGTTTTAACATTTTTTTCCTTAAAACACTAGCACTTTGTGGATTTAAGCACTATCTGATAAGGCTCTAATATGGCCAGTTTATAAAGGCTGTTGGTAGTTTCTTTGGAGTAAAATATATGAACAAAATGCACTTTATAAAAATAATTCCTAATGTGGGAGACAAGTATTTCTTGATATTCAAACATCTTGAATGAATAATAATGTTGCTGGCAAACATCTGCTCTATCAACAGGCACAGTTGCTGACATTGAGAAAAAATGGAAAGAGGCAGAAGTCAAACAATTTTTTTCCTAATGCACCCATACAAAATTAATCTAGTCATGATTCACAGATTTAATTCATTTAATTATTTAAATAAATTAAATCTGTGTATCATGGGAGGCTGGGGAGAATATTTCTGCTTTGCAGATGAAACATCTATATATCTTAGGTAGTCTGTCTGGGGTCTGAAGAAATTAAAATTCACTGTTTTGGCAACTCAGATTGTTGTAGGGTTTCAAATTTTTGTTTCTTTGTTATTTTTGCAGTTATTTGTCCATGTTTTAGTTGTTGTTGGAACAACCCATTTTAAGATACTTTAACACACATATTAATTATTTAGCATATAGCAATAGTTTTTTGTTACTCTTTCTACTGAAATGTTATGCATAAATTTGCTTTTAGTGATTGGTTTGTAGTGATGTATGCTCCCATGATTGGTTCATGGCAATGTACTTTTTTCAAAACTGTATAAAAGGGTATTAACTCTGAGCAGGGTTATGCCCATTCTGGAACTTGTTTCTAGACAACCTTTTATTTGCAAATAAAAGTCTTAGTTCTTGCCACCTATCTCGTGTTATTCATTGGGCCTGAACACCAGGTAAAAGGACCTGAGCTTTCTGGGACAATAGCTTCAGTCACTGTACCATGCGGAATGGAGAATAGATAACAATAACAGTGTTTTTGCCTCCCTATAAATGACAAAAGTCCCCGTTTATCTCCTGGCTTTAGGAATGTCCCACATTGTGTAGATGCATTGTACCCAGGCCCACAACAGAAAGGAGGAGAAACTGCCATAATTCCTGGATCTGTTACAATAAGAGATCCAGGAACTGAATCAGGTTTGAATGGGGTACAGCATTCCAATCGTGTTAGCATTTTTTGTTCTTGATATGCAACTTTAGGCCAACCTATAGTGTCTAAAAATTCCAACAAGCTGTTCTTAAGCTAGACGCAAGGTTGTTAATTCAGATGTCTTGTGTCAGGTGTCAATCAGAAGCAAAGATGCTCTACTTTTAAAGCAGAACTTCCACAATGGCTCAGGATAAGTTGTGATATTGAGAAGTCAAATGAATCTGCCAAGAATTTGAGCCTGCATCATTTGTAAAATGTGTCATCTCTATTTTGTGTGTACATATGATCTATTATAGCATATCATGGAGTGCTGAAATCCAATGGAAGGAATGGGAAAAAGTTATGAGCAGGCATGGAATTTTTTTTAAAGAAGAGAATTACAGAAATATATGGGGAAGACAGGCTTACCTAGGATCATTAGCCCTAATTACTGAATATTTAGTAATCTCTAGTTAAAGAGAAAAAGAATGGGCAGTTTGCTTGTATATTTCACCAAGGGGCAGCTAGCCTTTCATGTTGGTAATGGGCTACAGGAAGTAGATGGGCCTTGCTGTGATTCAGAATCTTCTCATTTATTTATTTATTTATTTAATTGGATTTATATGCTGCCCCATCTCCGAGGGGACTCGGGGCGGCTTACATAGAAATATATAAACAATAAATACAACATTTATCAAATTATCTAATCCAATTATAAAATCTAATTAAAATACCCTTAAATTAAAATTCCCCTGCTCAGTCCAGGCCGGCCTGTACAAACAGCCAAGTCTTGAGATCACGGCGGAAGGAGCGCAGGTCCGGGGCCAAACGCAGCTCTAAAGGTAGCTGATTCCAAAGGGTGGGCGCCCTCACAGAGAAGGCCCTCCCCCGGAGGACTGCCAACCGACATTGTCTGGCCGACGGCACCCCCAGGAGGGCCTGCCTATGGGAGCGTACCAGGCGGTCGGACCTCGATGCTGGTAGGAGGCGCCCCTGCAAGTACCCCAGACCCGAGCCATGCAGGGCTTTATAGGTTAATACCAGCATGATGTGATTGGTTTCACAACTATTATTAAAACAATGCAACCTCTTTTGCCATTTTATAAAATATATACAGTCCCCCACTACTCTTGTTGCGTAGATCATCATGTGTGCTAAACAGATTGGAGAAATGTTATTTGGGAAATAGGATTCTGAGGATGCAAAGAAGAAAGAAGTGGTTGGGAGCAAACAGGAAGCAGCAAAATATAAATGTAACATTTCTTTGGCACAGTTCCAAAGCAGTCCTACCAATTATATCAAGACACTGCAGATGTCAGTACTAACATTATCTACACAAGGAGATTCAGTTTGAATAAGAATGCAGTTGTCATTTGCCAGAATGTAATTTGAAGGTAGTCTTTTCAAATATGCATTACTTTACAATTAATCAAATTGAAATATTTTGGTATACTGCTGGGGACATCGTCCCACAGAAAGAATGTTCCATGGTGTCAAACAGTGGATGTAAGTAAAGATATTTAGTACCAAAGCCAAGAAGGTTCCTATATTTTTTATTATAAAGTACAGTGGAGCCTCAGGTCATGACCGTAATCCATTCCAGGTCTATGGTTGCAACCTGATTTGGTCGTGACCGGAAGCATGACCAACTGTGCGTGAGCAGACAAAAAATTACACAGACTGTGCATGCGTGGAAATCAGTGCAGAAAGGGAACTTGTCACACCTGGGTTTGTTTGCCACCCAATTTTTGAATCATGACCCGATTGAAAAATTGGGTGGATTTTTTGGTTGGAACCCGATTTGGTCGCGAACAGAAATGTTCGCGACCCGAGGTTCCACTGTATCACTTCAGGTAGCTGTTCAGTTATAATGATAAATATCCTAAATACTGTATTAAGACTGTCCAGGCTTTATTTGAAGATGTCTAGAAAGGAGAATCCACCACCTTCCTAGAGCCTTCATTTCAACATCAAACTACTTTTATCATTAATATTTTTCCCTTTTATCCTTTAGTGGTTGTGAACTACTTCTGGCTGTGATTCTCACAGGCAATTGTGGATTTCATCCCCTCACAGTATCTTTCTATCAATGATAAACATGAATGTTTATCCAGATGATCCAGTTGGTGCAAAATGCAGTGGCCTTCATGGTTTTGCGCAGACCTCGATGTGCACATGTTATCACCTCTCCTGCAGGAGCTGCATTGGCTGCCGATTTGCCTCCAAGTGCAATTCAAGGTGCTGGTTGTCACCTTTAAAGCCCTTCATGGCTTGGGAGCAGGTTATCTGAGGGACTGTCTCTTGCTGGTCACATCTACCCGATCCATCAGAGCGGGGAGGCAGGGAATGCTGTGGGCCCCATCCCCAAGGGAGATATACCTGGTGGGACCCAGAAGAAGGGCCTTCTTTGTGGTGGCTCCCTCTCTCTGGAACATCATTCCCCCAGAGATTAGAATGGCCCCCCCACTCCAATACTCTTCCAGAAGGCGCTGAAGACCTGGTTCTGCCAGTGGGCCTGGGGAACCCAGGGCAGGGATGGAGCTCATTAAATGGCTCGTGTGATCTGCTGTCGCCACGGCGGGCGTACGTGTGATTTTATCATGATTTTATTATTATATTAATTTATTTGATTCTTTTTATTAGTTTTATTGTTTTAAATGTGGTTTTCTATTCTGTAAGCCGCCTTGAGGCACCATGGGCAAATAGGCGGCAATATAAATTTAATAAATAAATAAATAACATAAAATGTTTCTTCCATCTCTTCTCAAGGGACTTCTTTTATCCATGTTTCCCATTTTTGTCTCCTGCTCTAATTTGCCTGACAACCTCTTAAACAGTGGGACCCAAAACAGAAGTTGAGGCTGGAACGAGCCAAAACAGATTATAATATAAATATTACGTTTCACGAACGTAGAGGCTATAGTTCTATTGGTGCAGACCTATAATTGCCTTTTGGCAACCATGTCAAAAATCCAAAATCTTTTTCAGCCTCACAGTTGAAAACATTACAACATTACCTGCACCCACAAGCATTGCTGAGATGTGTTTTCAGATCTTTCAGTCATGGTCTCATACATATGTACACCTAGTTCTTTGTGCTTTCCTGTCATAATCTTTCCCTTTTTTATGGGGCTTGCTTGCTATTTTAGCACAGGAATCAACTTGCTGAACAGGTTTGCTTTCAAACACCTATTCTAAAAGTAATGGTTGAAGGTCATTTGCAAATTGCATCTTGCACCAATCTTGATTAGTGGTAAGGAAACAAAATAAAGGGTTAAAAAGCTAAAGTATTCCTCAAGTAGAGATTGGCTCCTGGCGATTAGATCTGTACAGTTTTCTTATTGTTAGAAATGTTATTAAAAATTACTTGACACTACCTTCTTGCATGATTTATTTTTCTTTCTAGTCTAGCTGGCAGCCCTGTAATTCCTATCCAAACACAGCAGTAACAGGGCAAATCCTATTTAACATCATAGATGAGCAAAAGCCCACTAGGTTCTGACACCTGCACTCGTCTATAAGCATTATACTGACAAGGTTCATTTTAGGAGTAGTGCAATTTTTTGCAAAAGCCCCTAGTCTACTTAATGCATCTGGAAAACCCTGGAAGAGTGATGCTTTCAGGGCTGTAGCAAACAAGAAGCAATCTGAAGCTGTAGGTTTCTCCACATGACATATAAGTGAATAAACAAAGAACTGGAACAGGAGAAATCTGCTATAGATTCAATTGCTATTCATCATGTGAAACAGCTGGAAAAACTGCACACACAGCAGGTTAGAGCAAGCCTCCCTATTCCCTACACACACACACACACAGTCGCGTGCACACACACCTCTTCAGCACTATAACGTTTTTTTTATAGCAAGAGAAAAGATGAGATAGCTCTCTGTGAAATGTGAGGAAGGAAGGAAGGAAGGAAGGAAGGAAGGAAGGAAGGAAGGAAGGAAGGAAGGAAGGAAGTGATAGGAAGGAAGGAAGGAAGGAAGGAAGGAAGGAAGGAAGGAAGGAAGGAAGGAAAGATCTGGCAAATATGTTTACATTGCAATCAAAAGAAGCTCTTTGTCTCTTTAAATATAAATAGCTTTTCGACAGGCTATGGTTTTTGGCTTCCCTGGTCTACAATGTAAACTGTCAGTGCTATTTCCCAAGAATCTGCTGGATCTCAAGTCTGTTTGAGATAATAATACCACCAATAGCTACTTATGATGGGCTTGGGTTTTTTTGGGGGTGGTGGTGGGGTGGTAGTGGAGCATCAGGACCCTCTATTCCATGGGGTATTTTACCCTATTTTCCCACTGCAATATCCTTATGAAAATGCATCCATACATTATTTGCTATATTTAAAGCTAAGTGCCAACTGGGGGGGGGGATCATTCTCTTGGTACAGATAATTGAAAGGTTTTCCAGAGAAGCAGGAAAGGATTAGGGCACCTTTTCCTTACGCTGCTATCCATTCCTAATTCCTGCCTTCTCCTTTCTAACTTATTTCTCACTGGGGGAAACGAAAAGGGGAGGGGAGGGAGAAATGCGGCTAAAAAAATTGTGGCAAGGACATTATCCTGTTTATTTCCAGGCAAATATGCATGTATGCATTCCAGCCAGACCCCTTTTCAGTATTTTCAGGAAGAGAGGGCTCATTCCCTATTTTTCAGCTACATTGGAGGCCAAAATAAAAATGAATCTCTCCCTGCCAGTTATAACATCTTGCCTCTTTTGTCTTGATGGATAACAGATATGAGACATTTCTTCATGCAGGATGGTACTGCGGTTGGTTTATTTTCTTTAGCTCTTGTAAAAGAGAGCTAACCAAGCAGAATATTTTTGGGGTACAGGATGTCTTTTAACTATGAAGGAAAAGATCACAGTTCTGTGTATGTCAGTAAGAAACATTTTTATGCAAGGCAGAAAATAGTATTTCCTTTTACCACCACTAGATGGCAGATAGACAAGCCGTGTTACCGCGTGTTTCTTAAACCACAGAAAATAGATCACGCTCTGTTTTGAACTTAACTGTCTTTAGTAATCTGAGTGTGCACAGACTGCACGGTATCAGGAATATACTTAAGGGAAAAGGAAATTTTAAAAAAATGATTTTTATATGGTAAATGCATCATGATAACACACGTTTATATTTAGTAATTTAACCACACTATGATGGGGACAAACCATTTCAAAGCGGTTGATGCCATTATTAATTTATGTGAGAGAGACAGGATGACATTCCAACATCTATATTATTTCTGTAGGTTTCTTAGCAGTTAATGTCATCTTGGGGACATGCCGAGTAGATTGAATGAAGACAAATACAACATATGCATATATAGTTCACTGTCTTGGAAAGTGTTCTGAAAAACTGGTGCTATAAATTTTAAGCACGTCAGATAAAAAGCTGGCTGTAGTGTAGGCTTATTGCTTAGTATATAAATTTTTTCAATAATCCATTTAATTAAAAAACAACACCATACTTTTTAAAATAAAGCTTTGGGGCTTAAAAAAGGGCTCCAATCTGCCCAGGGCAAGTGGAAAGAAGCACGAATAAGAACAGATCCAGTGATGGATCTGCAGGGAAGTAGAGATGTAAAACAAATTATGAAGTTCAGCTCACACTGTAAATGCAGAACCTGATATGGACATGAAGAGTGATGTGCTGGTCTTCATCTGAAGCTGAAAACATTCCCTTTCTTTCCTGGCCTGCTGTTTATATACATGGACCCAATGATAAGACCAGCAGACTGGTCTAAGACCTTTGGGACTTTGAAAGGAAGAGACAAAATATCAGATCCCACTCAATTTTCATACACCAAGCGATCTTACCTGGCTGCCGGGCAGGAGGGTGTGCTGATACAAGGAAAACCTGTCCTTTGCAGACTCCTCTGAGGTGGGACTGATGGGCTTGGGGTCAGATAAAGACCTTTGGATGGTTTTGATGGGGCGAGGCAGGGTCTGCTGGCGTTGGGTGGACTCAGCCATGAAGTGCTTCTGTGGAGTCACGTGGGCCTTGTTGAGCCTTTCGCTGGATGCAAAGGATGACTCTAGCAACCGATGAGGGGAGAGGGGAGACACCGGGGAATAGAGGACCTGAGGAGACTTGGGGGGCTGTCGGGACATAAGCTGAGACAAGGAGTCTGTGGGCAAGTGGGACTGGTAGCCGATTTCGAGAGGAACAGGCTTCTTCTTGGCTAGTGCTTGCTGTCGGACTGAATGAGGATCCAGAGGTCCAGAGCTCACCATCTGGATGTTGGAGGAGTAAGGAGGGATTGAGGTGGGCACTGTGAGCTGAGGGATTGCAATGCCTGGCTGGGGCTGCACTTCGGGTTCTGTCTGGCAAGCCAAACTCTCCCCTCTCTGGGTCTTCTCAGGGGCAGAGATGTACTTCACAATCTCCACCTTGGGGTCAGGGGAAGTGATGTGAATGGAAGGGGACACTCGGAGCAAGTGGTCGGGTTCGGTCTGCACAGAACAGTCACTGATGGTTTGGATGGCTATGCTGGCCATGCCTTTTGCTGAAGAATCGGCTTTACTCTCCGCACTAGGGTCAGAGTGGCGGGAGAAGCGGGAACGTCGGCGACGCACCGGCTGTTCCCACTCAGCATCGTCTTCCTCGTCTGTCTGAACACTGCAATCCGTGCTGCGCCGAGGACGGCGTCGCCGGGATGCGTAGAAACGTTCCTCGCCGTCTTCTTCATCAGTCTGCACACTGCTGTCTGTGATCTTTTTCACCAAGTATGGTTCATGGCTGGGCTCCTTATCATATGCGTCCCGAAGACGAGGCATCGAGTTCCGTTTCTTTATCCCCCGACCGGCTTCCCACTGTTCTTCAGTCTGCAGGGACATTTCAGAGGCTGAGTTTGTAAGAGGCCTCTGGAGTCCTGGATAGCGGGGCTGTGCTTGTCCGTCTTGCCCCGGAGCTGCTGTAGCAATAAAGGCTTGGTTTAGAGGTGGCCAGTATTGTCCATTTTGAGCCAAGGTCCTTTGCATTTCTATCGTTACCTCAGGGGTAACCTGAGGAGGAATCCGGCCACTTGGGTCACATACTGGAGGAAAGGTACTCTTCTGCCTCTTCTGCTCCTCCAGCTGCTGTTGCAATTGCTGCTGCAAGTGCTGGATTTGTTCTAACTGCAAGCGCTGCTGGGCGAGCTGCTCCCGCTGCAGGGCGAACTGGGCCTGTCGCTCCTCTTGCTGCTGCTGGAGGACCTGGTGCTTTATGGATTGCAACTCCTGGATTTCCCTGTGCATCAAAAGCTGTTCCTTCTCTCTGTGTCTCTGTAACTCCACCCGTTCCCTTTCCAGTTCCTCGTGAAGCCTCATCTGCCTCAGTTTTTCCAGTTCTACTCTTTCCCTTTCAATCTGGAGGATGTGCTCATGTTGCTTCCTCTGCCGTTCTTCCTCCTTTTCCTTTTCCTCTCTTTCCATAGCTCCTTTGCTAGCAGTGCTGGCCTGTGGGGCTTCTGTCTGAGGCTTTTGGGTCAGTCGGGGAGGTAGCTCCTGCTGTGTCTGGCCAGTGTCCCTGGCAGGGCCCTGAACCTCTGAGGTTGACACAGGCACCTCCTCACGTGGGCCAACCCCTGTCTGCTCAGGTCTGTGTAAGCTGACCGTGCTTGGAGCAGGGGACTTAGTAGCAGGTGCTATGCTTACTGTGCTGGCAGCAGTGCTGGCTGCAGAGGTGCTAAGTGGTTTTCCTAAATACATGGGTGTTTCCATTGCAGATGCGGAAGGAACTGCAGGCATCCTGCTGGGCACAGTATAGTGATAAAGACCTTGAGATGCAAGGGGGATCCTAGGAGTAACTAGGGGTACTCTGGTAAGGCTAGCCAGAGGGACAGCTGTGATACTGCCTGGAGCATAATGCCTGTACAGGCCTCGGAGCATGGGTCGTAGCACCGAAACTGGCTGGGTGGTGATGGGAAGGGTTGATGCTATTGGTGTATTAATGGTTGAATAAATCATGCCATCGGCAGCTCGTACAGTAGCTGTGGAAGGGAGTACCTGTCTGACAGATCCAAACCTTGAGAGATTATATTGGGCTAAGTTTCCAAAGCCAGAACGAGACTCTGGGAAATTTGGATTGTACATCATGTTTGGTTTCATGGCACCCTGTTGAGCCATAATGTTTCCAGTCCCTCCTGGTGCAGCACCAAGAGCACTATGTCCATATTGTAGAAGATCTTGGCTGTTTGCATGCCTGCCCCCATACTGGTCCATGGAGTTAAGGGCTGCACACATTCGGCTGATTTCACGAGCAGTGGTAGCACTGTAATGAGCCAGGCTAGCTTCCTGGAAATTGGCCAAGTCTCCTCTTGATGAATATCTATAATCGGAGTAGATATTGGAGGCCGAGCTGTACCTTCGCATGGGATATGGATGACTTAATAATTCAGTGGGTTGTCGGAGGTCAGTGAAAGAGCCATATTGCAGCCCCTGCCCTAGGTGTCCTCCCTCTGTAAAACTGTGGCTGTAGGAATGCTTCATAGTTGTCAAGTCCACAGCAGAATCTCCAGCAGGGGAAGGGAAGTGTTGCTCTCCTTTAACTGAGTAATAGTTCAATCCCATTTCAGAAAGATTTGTATCTGACATTGAGGAATATAATCTCCCAAACATGCCATGAGGATGGAATCGGTGCTCTTCATAGGGATGAGGGACCGGTGCCGTCTGTTCTCTGTAAGGGTACGTCTCTGGCATTTCCTGTTCTCTGGTTCCATAATACTGGCCACTAGCTTTGCCAAGAGGAGATGTTTCTCCAACATGTTTTTCTGGCACCTTAGGAGATGGATTAAAAGCCCCAGTGCAGCTGCTTCCAAATGGAAATCTATAGACTACATCACAGCATGCTACTTGGCTCTCAGGCTTCATTCCCGTGAGGTCCAAAGCGTTAGGAGGAGGTTCTTCTTTGATGAGTTTTGTGACAGAACCTGCTGCTATGTCATCCATCTGCACCATCATCACTTGGGACTTCTTACTTCCAAGAGCAACTGAAGGAGCCTGACTTTTCAGTTCCACTGGAACTCCTCTATATATCTCTGAGCTTTGATCCTGAGGAAACGGCCTGGGAATGGCACTCACAATATTTTGGGCATTGCTAGTCTGAGTAATTAGTGTATCTTTTTTTATCATGGATGTCATTTGGTTGGGCAAATTGTATCTTGCAAATTTTGTTTGCTGTGGACCTGCTGCTTCTGGACGGCCCATAGAAGCAGATGTGCCAGCTCCACTCATGGGTCCTCTGAAGGGACCAGTGTGAACGGCTTGCTCCACCTGTTTAATTTGCGTCAGACAGACTGGACTTCCTGTCTCTTGACCAAAGTCAATTCTGTTCTGGAAAGGGTCCCCATAGACAACTGGTTGCTTCGATTGGGACATAAGCATGGTAGATGCAACTGTTATGCTGACAGTGGTGGCACTGCTGATAATAGCATGTGGTTGTTCCTGGGCATTGAGGTTAATGATTAAAGGTTGGATGGCTGTGGATTGCCGACTCGGTGACTGGTCCATGGTGAGGCAATATTTTCTGCTCTCAGCAGCTAAGGATGTGAGATCCATTCCCTGGTCTGTTACAATGATTGGAACAGACTTTATTGCTGTCCTCAAATCTACAATATTACTGCCTGATGCTCTGTGTCCAGGTTCTACTCTAGATGTCCCAGGGACTGATGATATCCTACACAAGGAAATATTCTCTGCAGGTAGTGTGCCCCAGCTGTACACACCAGGCATAGGGTCAGTAGCAGTGCTCTGCACTTTCTGCACTGGAGTATAAGGAGAGGCTTTTTCAGGCATTGACTGTGCCTTGTTCTGAGCAGTCTGGACCTGCTGTGACTGGAATTGTACCGCACTGATTGCTGTTTGGCTGTAACTATGCACTGTTTGCTGGCGGCCTTGCTGAGTTGGAGATGAAGGTGGTGAAATGGAAGAACTTACACCAATTGGCTTGGTTTGAATAGCTGCATCAGACGCTAAGGTGATGACCATAAAGGGGGCTTCTTGGGATGACTGTTGCCTAGCCAGGCGTGGGGAGCTGGCTCGGTGAGGAGTTTGTGTTCCTTGAGCTATCATTGGAGAAGCTGTCAATGCCCCAGTAGTAGCGATGTCGTATGAAATAATTGTGCTGTGTGTTTGAGTAGAAAACTCAGCTGTTGATTTAGCTCCTACCCCAGAACTAGGTGGCATCCCAGTTCTTGGAACAGAATAAGTAGGACTTTGAGTAGGAGAAGAAGGGGAAAGGGGTGGGCTGGAACTTTTGAAAAAAGAATACATTTTGGGGGTTGTCATGGGTACGTTTGTCTTGCCATCAGTCACACTTTGATGCTTATCTCTTACTGATGACCCACCGACCCTGGGAATGTTTTCTGTTTGAGAACCATAATTTGCAGTTACTTTTGTCTGGCTTTGGCTAATGGTGGACACAGGTGATACATCAGAGCCACTTGAAGTTGGAGAGCTGTAAATTCGGGTTGCGCTTGCTGGACTAGAAACAACGGTAGTGACTGGGCTAGTTCCTTTACTGTATGAGTAAGGCATAGCTACACTCTTTGGAACTGAGCTAGCTGTAACTGAGGAACTATGAAACTTTGTTTGCTCATTACTCTCTTTTTCAAAGTGCTGAGTGACTCTAACATCAGGGATTATTCTGCCTGCACTGCTTTCAGTCTGTGAAAAGGAGACGGGAGCAGAGAGTTGGGTAGGACTTGTTCCTGGAGTCAGTGGGCCACTTTCGTATGCACTCTCGGCATTCAAAAACTGCTTCTCTGGATAGGGATCTTCTCTCCCTTTTTTCTTCATTTCTTGCTCAAGTGTCAAATCCAGAGAAGAAGATTGATGCATCCTGGAAATATTCTGTGATGTTTGAAGGATTTCTTCATATAGGGCCCCAGATTTGGAAAGCTCATTCTGATAGTCAGTTTGTGAGGAATCTATACTCCGACTATCATAACCATAGTCATCTATGTACTGATATTCAAAATTGTTTTGGTCTTCTGAACCACGATAACTTACTTCTTGAAAGGTGTTGTTGTACGAAATACTTTGTTGGAAAGGTTGTTGTTTTTGGAACATTTCTGCCTTCCTCATCATCTCTTCATAGGCTTCTTCTGCACTTTTGAGAGGCTTGCTGGATGGGTAACTAGAGCTAGCCATTTTTTCTGTTGGAGAATAAAGGGACATGAAGGTTGGCAGATTGTACTCACTGCCAGATTTGTACAGTTTGGAGGCAATGACATCAAATCCTTCAGCCTCTGAGTCAACAGAGGGCGAATATTCTGAACAGGAAGACCTGTGCAGCTCCTCCATCTCTGCAGCCTGGCGCAGTTCCTCAGTGGGTGAAGCATCTTCAATAGGTGACAAATTACTGGGTGGCGTTTTAGACCTCTCTCTCCTCCTCTGTGCCCTCAGCTCTTCTTTATCCCTTTTCGTTTTGCGTGCTGTGCTTCGGATCCGCTGCTGCTCCACCTCCCGCATTTTTTCTTGTTCTCTCAAGAGCTCCTCTTCCTCACGCAGCTCTTCTTCTTCAGAGGAATCTTCAATGGTTGGCAGTAGAGGGCCATGAGAGCGATGCCGGGCTTTCCTCTGCTGTTTCACCTCTTCTAATCTCTGCCTGCGGCTCGGGCTGCTGTCACTGTCTTCCTCCAGAGAAGAGACTGAGGTTGGGGATGTTCCCGAGGTGTAACTGGGTGTGGTTGGTGGCAAGGTGGAGGAATAGTCACCTCTTGATCTATCTTCTGGGGAGCCTGTGAGGCTCTCCATCTCCAGTTCAGGTTCTCTGTCCAGGTTGATGTCTGCCTCCTGGCTCAACTCCATGTCTCTGCCATAGTTGTTAGTGCTATTTAACTCAATGGTCTTGAAACGACGCAGACCTCCCTGAGATGCAGCCATGTCATCAGTCTCGGCGCTTTCCAGTTCTTTTTGTTCCTCCTCATATATGCTGCTCGAGCTGTGAGGCAGGCGTCTCTTGGATGCAGTAGGCTCTCTGCTTTTCTCAGAATCAAGCTTATGTCCATTTTTTGAACTGTATTTTGCACGATCATATTCTTCTCCCTCCTCAAGATTGTCTTCTTCTGCACTCATCTCCAAGATTTGCCTCCTCATGAATTCTTCATCTGTCATTACAGGCTCTTTGCCTTTCTGTTTAGTTGGTAATGGGGAGAATCCTGCTTCACTACTATCTGTCACATAGTCATGGCGTAGCTTGCTACCAAAATCATCTGAAGACTCTACACTGTCCTTCTTCTCCCTTTGATTATCCCACTCCAGAGAGTCTTCATCTTCTTCCATGATGTCTTCTAGCTCCTCATCGGAATCAAAGGCTTCTGGAGTGATAGAAAGCGACCGTGGCCTCTGTCTTTGCCTCTGCTCCTCCCGTAATTCATGGTATGTCTTCCCACGGTCAGCTGATGGATGGGTCAAGCTCTTTGACTCCAGTAAAGGGCGCATGCTGGTTTCTAGCTTAGTAAGTTCAGAAGGACTGGGAGGACTTGGTTCTACAATTCCTGTTTCGTTTAGCTGTTCTTCTTCTTGCTGCACTAAGCCTGTGATTTCACTCTGGGAACTGGAGATCCCATCAGATGAGTAGCCCGTATCACTCAAGCTTTGGGGGCTGCGGGACTGTTGGTCTGAGGGATAAGGCTTGCTGGAGTCCTACAAAGGAAATGAACATCCATTAACATTTCATTATAACTGGCAGTAAACATAATTCATGTTATTATTCAGACTTACAGCAATTTATAGTTGCAATTAACCTGGACTCTAACATTCAAAAACAGCAAGCATAATATGCTAAGAAATGAGAGCAGCACCCTCATCTTTGATGCTTGCCGGTAGAGTAATTATTGTCCAATCACTCTGTTCTCTTTTTAAAGAATTTTCAGGGGCCTGATGACATACTCCATTTGGGTCTCAGTATTTTTCCATTGTTTTCTTTGCCCTTTTTAATCCAGAAAGTTATTCATGGCAGAAAGATAGAATTTGTGTGCAATGCCTTTTGATTGGTAGACCAGATCCTTTCTACCTTTTAATAATTTAAAAGTGCATGCAAGACTGTTTCCTAATATGAGGAGCCCAAGGAAGTAATTCTTTTGTGTTTTTTTTCCTACTCCAACCTATGCTCAAAAGTCAAAACACAAGTCTGGGTTTATTTTAGAGATATACACCCTTGTAACATGACAAATGTATAACAGCAATATATGTGGTTAATAAAATATATCTCCCTGCTAGATTCAAATCCGCAAAAGAAAAGAAGACCATCTATTTGTAGTTTAATAAACGAACAGCTCATACTGTTTTGCTGCAAATGTCAACCCATCGGGAAGATTTTGTTTTGAGGTATATTGCAATTTCCCAGCACTAGTATGAAACATTTTTGTTATTAGAAAAACATAAGCATACCCAATTTTATTTTGGCAAATCAGAATTATCTGCCTGATCATTGACGATAACTAGTTATTTTAAAAACTTTATCCCATTATATGCAACTATTGTTTTTATTACCTAAATGATGTTTTAGCATAGTGTCATTATGAATTGTGATACTTATAAGTCTCCATCCAACTGTGGATGACAGGCCTACTTTCAGCAAGCTTTTTAGAACAATGAAAAGTATGTGTCAAACCCAAGCAGCTAGCTATGAAATGTTATAAATCTACATTCTCTGCCCTCAAGCCAGGAACTCAAGTTTACATGCCTTATTGGCTCTGTCCTTCCATTAAAAAAAATAAAAATAAAAAAATCTGGTTTACCCAAGGCTGAAAAATTTTAAAGTCAAGACCAGACACACAATTGTTGCTTTTGCAAAAAGAAGCATTGGCATCCTTGACTCCTTTGCAAAAGAATGCACTGAAGATCTCTATCTCAGATTGTTTTTAAAACAATTTCCCATGCCTTTTTGAATAATGCATTGACTCTCAACACACACACACACACAGAGAGAGAGAGAGAGAGAGATTTTTACACTTTACAAAGACCATTATTTGAATGATACATTTTTGCAGCTTAGCTTTGAGTAAGCTTCTGAATTGATTACTTGAGGCACCACCTCATACACTTATCAAATCCAGGTCTCAGCTCAGTGTAAAATTCCAAATTTAAGCCTCTCCCTGCCAGCCAGGTTATCTAGCATCCATCTGAATGTACCCATTGAAGGGCAGAAACCTCCATTTTGAGTAATTTGTTCCCTGCTAAACTGCTCTTTCTTTTATGACATTTTTCTAACATTCAACAAAAATTCTCTTTAACTTAAACCTGTTATTCCACATCCCACACTCTGGAATGAAAGATAACAATCCCAATTGATGGTTATTAATTTCTAGTGTATGACATCTTTTCTGGTATTTGAATAGTGCTACCATACTTCCCACCATATTTTCAAGGTTATCGATGCCCAGATATCCCCAGTGTCTTCAATCTTTCTTGATACGACTTCATTTTGAGTTTCCTAATTATTCTTATTACCCTTGCTTGCCCTCTTCTTCCAATTCCTCTATATCTTTCTTAAAGCTCCAACCTAGACAGGACACTCAGTGCAGGGTCTCAGCAGAGCAGAACAAAATAGAGTCAGCATTTCTTGTGATTTAGAAACTATGCTTTCGTATGGTCTGAGGCAATCTAAAAATTGCATTCGCCTTTTTTATGCAGCCATATCATGTTGTTTTGCCATGCACCCTTCCCACCCCAGAGATGCCAGAAAACTGTGCTAGCCTAAATCTTGCTGTTTACCTAACATGTTCTTACCTGAATGAATCTGTTCAGTGGTTCTGTCCATGTGGCTTTAACATGCAACAGTCTAAGAGCTATGACTGGTGGTTCCCTTACTGAAATTCTAGTCCTGCTCAATGTCACTCCTGCCTCTTCTGCAAGCCCATCTAATCTTACATTTCCCACTCAGCACGTCTTTGGCTTTTGCCTAGTCTAGCTTACATGCTTACTTCTTTCAAAACTTTATCTGAAATGGTACAGGGTCTGAAATGATATAGGGTTTCCTGTCTGAGCAGGGAGTTGGACTAGAATATCTTCGAGATCCCTTCCAACTCTGTTGTTCTGTTCTGTTCTATTTTCTATTCTATTTTTTATTTTCTATTCTATTTTCTATTCTATTTTCTATTCTATTCTATTTTCTACTTTTCACATTGCAAAGTTCCTCCCTCCCTCCCTGTCTCTTTTTTCATATTTGCAAAGAAGCAAGGGTGAGTTAAATGAGAGAATATTGTAAGGGGTTGCGAAGGCATTCATGCGTATAAACATCTGGAAAGGCAAAGAGTGGAGGCTACCCCTGAAGGAAAAAGACAAGTACTGAAGGTCACTCAAACATCCATCCAATCAGGCTTGACTTCCCTGTCAAGATGGGAAGGACAAAAAGCAGGTAAACAACCAATCAGGGCCTGCAGTTGCTGGAGGCTGGACTGAGGCCCAACCTGGCTCCATTGCAAAAACCACAGCTATTCGGGTAAGAACTTGTGAAGTCAGCATTCCTGCTTAATGCATTCCTCTAGGAGAATGCAGAAGCATGTATTATCCTAATTTGGGTATAACTGTATAATTTGGTGCAAATCTGTTAGACACAATATTGTTAGTCCACATTTAATTGTGGGGTAATGATGGCAATGAGATAGGCCCTAACTGTTACTGTTATGTATGCAGGTTTGAATGTCATTGGTTAAGTTTGAACTGTTCTTGTAAAATGTCAGAAATGATTGGTTAAAAAGTGCGGGAAAACCCTGCACTCTGATTGGCTGGCAACTGCGGCTGCTGGCTATAAGTAGCAGCCGCAGCCCAGCCAAATCGGGTCTGTTATGAGCTGTAGTCACTAATAAACTCTTCACTGAAGCACTCCACATCTGACTCTTCATGCAAATCTAACAGTTACAATCAAAACCCTCTCCTTGTCTGGGTTTGCAAACCCCATTGAACTGCAAGGGATCTAAACTTTTCCTAGATAAAGCATCAAAATAATTTGGGAGTGCCTATCCTGCCCACTCCCACAATGCCTCACTATATAATACAGAATTAGAATAGCGTAGATCTGAGAAAAAAGGTACGGGCAGTTGTGATCCGATATGCCAGTTGTGATCTGATATACAGTATCAGTTGTGATCTGATGCATCCTTCTCAATATGAAAAAGCCTAACTATTGGCCAGAGATTTGGAAAATAAAGCCTTCTTGAAAACAAATGACATCCATCATTAAGGATTATGGTTCATTCTTTCATCTCACTTACCTTTGCTCTGTCTGTCAGAGCCTTTTCTGGAGGTTTAGAATGTAATATAGCTTCTGCCCCAATAATCCAGCAACTTCCTGCAGGCTGCCAGACTATAAATAGGGCTAGAGGGAGGATTTGCCCTCCTGTTTTAGATTCCTAACTGTACTTACCCCTCGGATGCTTTCTTATCTGGCCCCACATGTGCTTTGTCCATGCAAATCCTGACAGGCATTTTTCTTGGTTTAATAAAGAAGGCATTGTCCTACTGGAAACGGAACTCCATCTCCATTCTTGTCTACAAATTCCTTCAAGCAAAAACTGACCCCTAAAAGTCACTTTAGAAATGTTACTAAAATTCAGCTAAGTGCTAAATTTACTCCCAGGATTCCAATAACATGGATGTGGTGCTGATCTCACATGCAGAATTAAAACATTTTACATCTTCTTCATACACAACTTCAGAAACATGTACCTGGAATTTAAAGCCAAGAAGCAAATTTTTCTTTGGGTTTTGAAAGGTAAGAATCCCAACCTCATATTTCTCACAGTTCAGATGACAGTACTGGAAATAAAGTAATGGTGAGGCAAAAGGCCAATCCTCAGAATCCCCAAAGGCAGAAAAACCATACTTGGTGCTCAAATGGCATTTTGTGGAGAAAACCCAAGAAGTAAAGATAAGGCTGCTGATCAGACTACCTTGATTAAGTTTTGTTCATTTAAACAATACTCTAATCAAAATATTGGCAGCTATATAATTGGAAATTCCCACAGAACCCATTACAAAAAAAGTTATTGTTTGTACTAATATCTATTCTCAACTTGCAGCCCAAGAGAAACGAGGGCTCTACATTTACTGGAAAGGGAAATGAGTTAATGTCCATTATTAAAATAAATCCTGTTCTATTAAGTGCAGCAAACTAAGTAGACTCTGGAGTCCTACAGCCAACTTCTACCCTGAAGGATATTGTCTGCTATGCTATGTAACATCCACAGAATATTCTGGTCTTTATCACTTTATCAGTGATTACTCCAGATGGAGACTGGAAGAGGTCTATTATGATATCTTAATCTAACAGGGCTTGCTCCTGTTCACCTTCCTTCTTTCACTAGCAACAACTAATGGTTGTTCCCTTAGGTACTCCAATTTGTTTTTCTTTCTGGAAGTCTCATAATTAGCCTCCTGCTGTGAACTAATACCTAACACTCTGTCTCCTTCGATTCACCACTGTCTCCAACTAAACTTGGATAATTTTTGATAATTGACAATTCCTATCTATCATAATAACCCAATAGCAGAAAGAATCTGATACTGATTTCATGGGTGCAAATTGTATTCTAGATACCACATGAATATTTCCTGGAGAAATTACCTTCAACAGGCAACCAAGAACACACAAAGCTTTCTGAAAATGTAGTGGCTTGCCTACCCCTATATGTATTCTAGAATTACAATTGGGATAGAAATAAAGATGTTGTAGAATGACCAGATCTCCAATAAAGAAGGCACTTTACAGATGTGCATTTGGAAATGTGCCTCAGAGTTGAAGAAGGCTGGTGTGAATCATTAACCATTAGCAAGTATTCTCTTTGGACATACAATATACAAACATAGCGCACAAGAGAAAGAGAGAAATTGTATATTTTCCAGAAACAACCAACTAGCACTAGCTAGTTTATACAAAATGATGAAGCTGTGCTCAGATCCAGCAAATCTTGCATTTAGATTGTGAATGTTTTATCACAAAATGATGTACAGTAAATATCCCCTATTATAACCGTAAACTGTATTGTCATGTTTCCTTTATTCATCAGATCAGAAGAGGCTTGAAAACAAATTATATATATTTCTGAGATTAGCACATTTGCAAACAGAATGTGTTGGAAGGGATATTTCTCAGGGAGATAAGAAGAATGTTTTGAGACGTGGAAAATTTTCTGAAAGCTAAGGATGATTAAAAACCCAGCAAGGGAAAACAAAAAACTTATCTCTTTTATATGTGTATATTTAAAAAGAACTCGTGTAGGCTGTAATCCATGATGAATCCTATGATCCACATCATAGAATTCAGTCTATATGACACGTAACTTGCCTTAAAATTCCTTACTAGTTCTAGTTCAGGGTTTCTCAATCTTAGGATCTTTAAGATGTGTGAATTTCCATTCCCAGAATTCTTCAGGCCAGTCACACATTTTAAAGCTGCTGAGATTATTAAGAAACACTGTCGTGTCTACAGTCCCTGTCCTATTGTCCCCATTTATTCGTACCTATTTCCTGTATTCTTACTCATGTTTATACTTATATCCATTATCTTGTAAGCGATTGACAAATCAAATAAATAAAATAAATAAATAAAATAAAAATAAACACACCTCACACCGCCATCTACTGTTCATACACTGCTAAATGAAAAAGTGCTTACCTCTTGCTCTCTTGTTTTCTGAGATTCAGATACAACTATGCTGTCTTTGATATCTCTTTCTGGCTTCGAAGCTGCAATTTTCCCTTTTGACAATGGACTTTCAGAAGGTTTTGGAGACTCTTCAGCTAATTTGGGCAGTGGCTTTTCTTCAGATGGAGCAGCAGGCATTTTTTTTGGGACTGTGGCAATTGGTAATTTGCTTTGTTCTGAAGTCCTGAAATGTGCAGGATGCCTGTCTTTAGCAATTGATGGTTCGTGATGCTGGGCTCCAGCTTGGTGCCGGGGGGATCCAGTTGGCTGTTGTTTTGAAGTGGGCAGTGGCATTGGAGCAGGATCTCCCAGGCTTCCTTCTAGTAGCCTCTGGGTTTGGCAGTTCAAACACAGCCATTCGTTTTTCTGGAAAAAGAAGGAAAAACTTATAATATCCGATTGCTTTGATGGAATATAAACTCTTCTCTTACTGGAGAAGAAAAAAACAACTCGCTACTCTTCCTGGACATCCTAATCAGCAGAGACCACAATGGCAAACTAGAAACACAAGTCTACAGAATAACCCACCCATACTAACCAGCAACAACCCAACCTCTCACAAGAAAAGCTGTGAAAGGCCTTTATTTAAACAAGCCCAAACATACTGCAGCAACCCAGAACAGCAGAAAAAGGAAATGGAGCATCTATACAACACATTCCAATAAAATAGATACCACACAACTTTATCAAAAAGTCCCTGACCACTCAATCCAAAACAGCACAGATAACAGATAACTCCAGAGTCCTTTGGGAGATGGGGCGGCATAGAAATCCAATAAAATAAATAAATAAATAAATAAATAAATAAATAAATAAATACAGATAATCAGAGTTGGAAGGGACCTTGTAGGTCATCTAGTCCAACCCCCTGCCCAAGCAGGAGACCCGACACCATTTCTGACAGATGGCAGTCCAATCTCTTCTTGAAAGTCTCAAGTGATGGCGCTGCCACAATTTCCGAGGGCAAGCATGAACAACACAAAACATAGAAAGAATTACACTGCCATACATCAAGAATATTTCAGAAACTACCAACAGACTCCTACAACCACATGGAATCAGCATAGCACACAAGCCAAATAAAGCCCTTCAAAATATCCTAAGCAAATCAAAAGACCAAGCAACCCCAGAAGAAAAAAAAACAGGAGTCATCTACAATGTAAGAACTGCAACAACCACTATGTAGGACAAACAGGCAGAAGACTGGCAGAACGCATCTGTGAACACCAACTGGCAGTCAGAAGACATGGCAAAAATTCTTTAATTTCACAACACATAGACAGATTTAACCATAGTTTCAATTGGGAAAAACGTGACAATCCTAGACAAGGCCAAGTCCAAAAATGCCAGGGAATTTCTAGAAGCCTGGCACTCTGACAAATCAGCCATCAACAGACACATAGACATTAACAACATTTATAAACATGCAAAAGAGACAATCAACTAGCCAAAAGAGAACAAAAAGACTCCAGCACCTCTCCATCAATAATAAGCACCCAGATCAGCATAGAATAACTTCAAGGTCAACTTCAGACCAACAATCAAATAAAACAATAATCCAATCAAGAAATTGCCAAAGAGCCATCAGTAAATAGCCCAACCAAAGAATCTCTAAGACCACCCACACAGACAGGCAAGAGAGCAGAATATAAACTGACAGCAAACAGCCGCTCCTTCTAGCACTGATGATGTTACCTAGTTAGGGTAATGAAACGTCTGCAAGAAAACAAGCAAGCTCAGAGAGCACCAAGGATCCCTCATTTCAACCAAGCTATAAATATTCTCCTTTATTGGTACACTTCTCTTCATTTATGTTATGTGTGCAGAATTTGAATTGATTGGTTGTTCTTGTAAAGTGTTTGAAATCATTGGTTTAAAAGTGCAGGAAAACCCTGCACTCTGATTGGCTGTCAGCCGAGGCAGCCGGCTATATATAGCTGCCTCGGCTAAGCCAAATCGGGTCTGTTCTGAGCTGAAGTCACAATAAACTTTGAGTTGAAGCACTCCGCGTCCTGCCTCTCTATGCGAACTTAACAATTTACTTTGACTTAATGTCTCTTGACAGTATATAAGAATAAAGTTTGCTCAAACCAAACCTGCATGGTCTGGTTGACAAGCCAAGTTTATGATACAAATGTATCTATGTAAACATAACATTCCACTGTATTTGTTCATAGAGCTTACTGTTAGCTGAGCCTCCCAATACAGGCTTATGTAGCAATAAGGCAGTGTATGCTTTATAGCAAGTTCTTCAATGCTGATTATCCACTTTTTAAAAGAAGATAATGTTGGTACTGACACAAATCCTGCATTCTTACCACAGAACTACAGCCCTTCTTTCAAGCTTGATTCTTAAATCTTACCTATTTAGATCCAGTATACAAATGTCTCTGTTTCAGTCTCAGTTCACTAGTAATGGCATGTGATGGGTTTTTAATTTCCAAATAACGTGCCTATCTAGGACACCCATTTAATTATTCTTTTCAAAAGCAATTCAAATAGTTCTAACACAAAAGAGCTACTGCAGAAAATGTTATTTTATTTTATTTTATTTGACTTAATATATCTCCAACTACAGAAGCTACTTTTACAATAAAAAATTTACAATAAAAAATGAACAAATCTACACCTTAAAACAGTTCAAGTAACAAGTAAAACAAATTAACAAGTATTCAATAAAAGCCAGTTCAAAAATATGTGTTTTAAGGGAATTAACCATTGATAAAGAGATGTAGGCCCAAATACAATCTTCTCAAATATCCTCCTCAAATGATCTCAGTAAGCATGGCTCAGGTCCAAATAGCCTGAACATAGGCCTTTAAAGGTATTGACCACTCTGTATTTTGCCCAGAGATTAGTGCTTTTGTTCTTCTGTACTCTTCCCACGAACAACTGTGCTGTCAACTTTTGTACTACTGAGTTTTCTGGACTAGCCCCATATAAAGAGGAATATAATTAAGCAAGGAGGTTATACTAATGAACCACAATGTTAAGATTTTTTTAGATAGGGACACAGGTGATGAACATCCAAAGCAGATAACAGCAGCTGAAAACAGTACTTCCGTTTGTTACTTTTAATCTGAGAAACCAAAAACAATCAGATCCAGAAACACTCCACTGCTGTATTTGCTATTTCTGGGAGAGTGCATTCATATCCTAGCAAATCTTTGGAATAATAGCTGTTTAGGACTTTTAGGGGAGGTCTGAGGAACTACACATCTCCAAAAAGGTAGAGACAATAACTGTGGCAAAGACCAAAGAACTGGTTTTATGGAATCTCTCCAGACAAGGAAAGGATGAGAGATTACCCACATGTGCTCCAGATGAATGCTCCTCACTATCCATAGGATAGTGGTCTCCTGCAGCTCTGAGAGTTAGAAGATGAAGAGTTCAGCCATCATACTCACAACTGAGACAGAACATTGTATGGATACAGTATTTGTTAACCCCACTTTCTAATCCTTTTCAGAAACTGCCATTTAACTGTCTTAACTAGAGATTTTCAGAATGACGACTCTGAGAAGCCACATGGAGAGTTTACCGTCATTCTCCAATGAAAGAAATATTAACTGTGAGCTTAAGAATTTAAAAAATTGGAAATAAATGACCAAATGCTAAATAAGATTTTTATCCAAGAAAGTTATAAATGAATTAAGGGACCATAGAAAAAATGGAATATTAGGATCTTTGCTAAAATATTTTGGCAATAATTAAACATAAATTATATCAATAAAAAGCCTTTTATGGGATCTAAATTGTTTTATTTATCCTAAGTCATAATACAGATCTGAGTCTTTAAGATTTTAAAAATTGGATAGTAGGAGGGACTTATGTTTCAAGGCAGAAAACAAAGGAAAAATGTGATTGCTTGCCTTTTGTTTTTGAAATTTACAAAATAACACAAATGTTATGAGGTTTCAAATACTCCAGGAGATGTTAAAGAATGGAGCCAGAATTACAACGTTGGCAATGATGTTAGTTTGTATGGATGGATTATATCCAAAAGATATTAATGAAGGCATGACTGGCATAAAACAAATTTTGCCTGATGTAGAAATATTAGAACCAGAAATACTGGAGAATTTTTTAAATGTGGATTTTAAGACATTAGGGACAACTAATAAACCAAGAGAAAAACATGAATAAGGAGTTTTTAATTTACAAAACAGATTTGCTAAAGCTTTGAAGAAGCCTTTGGGATGGAAAAAAATTGAACAGAGATCAGTGACAGTTGAATGAATTAAATATCAAACTATTAGAAGTAAAAGGAAGAAATATAAAGTTTGTTTGTTTGACCAAGGCTAAAATTAAACATGTTCTAAGTTCCTTTATGGACCTTTTCCTGATATCAGAATTGAAAAATTGATGATTTATAGATTTGGATAAAGGACAAGTTATAGGAAGAAGAGATATTTGTTTGTAACCTCATATGGAGTAAAGAGTTATTACATTTGTTTATACTTATTATAAAGATTGGAAGTCACTTCCTTAAATATTTATTTTTCATATTACTTTCTACTTTACTTCTTTTTCATTCCTTGCACTTTTTATTCTTTATTTCTATCTCTCTTTTCCTGATTGAGTTTAGTTTATATTTGCTTTTACTATTGTAATTAAAATTATCAAGAAGAATTTTTTAATAAAAGAAATTGTGCTTCTCTACAATGAACACCTATGTCAGTTTCATATTTTCGTCCCTCAGCTTTTCATGCCTAAGATGGGTATAGAACTGGTAGTATTAAAAACATACTGAAAGTAAAATGGTAATTAATTCTTTGTATACATAATACACTGGGATGTATGTAAAAAAATATAGCTGGTATAGTTTTCAGTATGGTCAAAACTGATCATGCTACATCTTTGCTTTCTCATGGATAACAACTACTTTGCTTCAATTCTCTGTATCCTAGGGTGCTCCTTAAGTACTTTTCAGAATTTCTGAATATGAAAAGAAAGCCTATTCTTGCTGGCACATTTCAATTAATTGTTATTATACATTTTTGAATAAGCAGCAATGTGCTTATAAAACACTGAAGTCATTTCATGCTGGCAAGCAGATGATAAATGAAACATGTTGACATGGGGTCAGATTGACAGTAGTGTGGGATTCATTTTCTAATCTATGAGACTTGTATAAATTTGGGTCCATTTCAAGTGCATTTAACACCACTTTCATTTTTCTACACATCCCAGAATTTTTAAAAATAAAGCTCTGCTCACCTTCTCTTGACCCTCATTTTTATAAGTTTAATAGCAAGCATAGAACCATCAGGCAATAGAAGAGCCAGCAGTGAAGTGCCTGAGAAAACCAGTGCTGTAGTGCTATTAATCTATATTCACATGAACTAAGCCAACTGTCATCTCTTCCTTGGAAGAGTGTGAGAAACAGATGGAGTTTCAAGAATCTCTGAACCTGAGTGGAGGCTATGTTAGGACCAGGCCCTGCATAATTCCCAGCAGTCATGACTCACCTGGGATAAAGACTCTGCACTACGCAGGTGGTCCAGCACCCCAAACCTACATCTGGCAGGCCCAAAATGCTCAGCTGCAACAAGGCCTTACTCCTCAGTATCCCTTCTGGCTAGATAGTCCCTGATGATGAGCAGCAGCTAGTGCTGAGCATAGATTCTGCAGATAGTTATTAAAGAATAAACTAATGCTGGAACAATAAATCTTGCTGCTTTGTTGCACACCTCCTGACATTTGGCATTTTATCACCTATCACACTATGATTTTGTACTGTTTCCATGAACCAGGCTCAAGGTTGACTCAGCCTTCCATCCTCTCGGGGTAGGTAAATTGAGGACCCAAGATTGTTGGGGGCAGTTAGCTGACCTTGTAAAAATGCCGCTTAGTAATAAGCAGGCATGTACAATGGAATGAAGGCTATTGGTGAGCACACTGGGTTGCATCCCAAAAATTGTAAGCCGCCCTGAGTCTCCAGAGAAGGGCGGCATATAAATGTAATTAACAAAAAAAAAACCTTAAATTTATCCAGTTGCTAATGGTGTTTAGCCCATAAAGTCTCCTCTGAGTGTAGCTCTTAGTGATTTCATGGATATATCTGTTTGTCTGCCTATCTGTCTCCATGTCTTTTTAGCATTGACTAGACAACCAGTGACCTGTTGGGTCATCCTTTCAGGTATATTTGTGAGCACAGAGGGACTGGTGGAGATTGGGCAAGAGTGAGAGATTTATCTGAGCAACTTGTGATCTTCCTAGAAAGGTTCTCCATTGACCCTCTCCTACATGTTTCCCAGGAAGGAAGTTGCAAGTCCAAACTTGCCAGTGCACACCTGCCATCAACTGTGGTCACATGATCCTCACTGATTTTTTTTTCCTTGCAAGCTTCCCAGGTTTCCCCATTGACTTGTAGGAAGGTATCAGTTGTAAATGAAGATCATGTGACTCTAGCAGTGCAATGGGGCATTGAACAGCAGCAGCCCATTACATTAGCCCATTTGAGATATTGATACACTGTTTCACCCAGTTAAAAGTTACAGTCATTAAACTTTTTATAGTATAGAGCTGTGGTAGTGCAATGGTTAGGATGAAGTATTGCAGGCTAACTCTGCCCACAGGCTGGAGTTCAAGGTTGACTCAGCTTTCCATCCTTCCAAGGTTGGTAAAATGAGGACCAAGATTGTTGGGGGCAATGTGCTGACTCTGTAAACCACTTAGAGAGGGCTGTAAAGCACTGTGAAGCGGTATATAAGTCTAAGTGCTATTGCTATATACTTAGAGATTTGCCACTGACTTTTGGGATGTTTTTGACTTCACCATGGTCTTGGTATTTATTAGTGGCCTCCTATTCAAATCCTAAAAAGGTTTAACTCTGCTTATCAGCCTTGATATAGTCAGCCATGTGCTGCTCCACAATCATCTGACCTATGCCTGTTTCTCTATCTTGCCTTGGTATCTACTAGGTTGAACTAAATTCTCAATTAAGCAGAACAAAACAAAAAGACATTTTCCCCCAATTTGGTAGGCTTCAATGGGTTGAGATTTCATTTCCAAAATAGCTGGGAATTCTGGGAATTGTAGCTCTGACTCACTTGGTGTAGGAATACTTGAGTAGTAGATATCAGCATGAAAATATCATACAAACTACTCTGACCTTTTCAAAGATCAGAGGGATATGAATATAAATTAATAGCATGTTCTTTACAATTTATTTTAAGAGAATTATCTATTAGGAGCAGTCTACCGTGATATGATCTTCATATTTAAACCTGATAAATAAGAATAGAGAAGCTGTGATTATGAGATATTGCTGGCTGAGCCAGTGGGAATTGGAGTCTAATATTTATAGAACCCCAGTTCTGCACACCAGCCCTGACTTGTCCTAAGTGCGTTTTTGAAAGGTTCCCAATTGGTCACTGTAAGAAAGTCTATTTCATAAGAGATTGCATGGCTTGATGCAGCAAAATTATTCTTATGCTTATATTAGGGTTGTGCAATGTTTGGATTTGATTTAGAATGTGCTTTGGAACACCAGGAAAAGGAAATGATATCTACTTACAGTACATTTAATTAAAGAACCACTTCTAGTTCCAGACTTGTGCAGCTACAGTAGAGATCACAGCACAAAGTCACACAATCCTGGGAAACAAGGCAGCTGCTTTAATGAGCTACTGAGAGGAGTTATGTTCAGGGATGG
This sequence comes from Naja naja, assembly GCA_009733165.1. Classification (NCBI taxonomy): domain Eukaryota; kingdom Metazoa; phylum Chordata; class Lepidosauria; order Squamata; family Elapidae; genus Naja; species Naja naja. The sequence continues at coordinate 83,034,869 of CM019149.1, forward strand.
GATTCAAATTTTTTAACAACTGGTTCTGTGGGTGGGGCTAGGTGGATGTGGCTAGGTGGACGTGGCCATGTGACTGGGTGGGCGTGGCTGCTGCTGCTGCTGCTTCTTCTTCTTCTTCTTCTTCTTCTTCTTCTTCTTCTTCTTCTTCTTCTTCTTCTTCTTCTTCTTCTTCTTCTTCTTCTTCTTCTTCTTCTTCTTCTTCTTCTTCTTCAGCACCCTGCCCCATTTTTTTGCCTCCTAGGCCTCAGGGAAGCTTCCTGGGGGGTGTTTTTGCTCCCAGGAGGCTTCTCTGAGGCCCAAGAAGGCAAAAAACGGAGCGCAAGGGGGCATGCCAGCACACACCCACACCTGCACCCCACTTTTTGCCTCCTGGGCCTCAGGGAAGCCTCCTGGGTGAAGCAGTAAGACAGTGAGGGGGATCCTGGCACAGCTGATCATTGGGACAGCTGAACGTCAGGAGGGGAAAAAAGAAATACCGTAAGAAGTGACTGGGTGGGGGAGAACGCAGTCAGTGATGCCAGGCATGCACACAATGTCACACATGTGCGATAAGGACTGGGAGGGGTGGGCGTAGTGGGGCGGGGCCTGCCAGGAGCATGATTTGCCGGTTCTCCGAACTGCACAGAATCATATCAACCGGTTCTATAAAAGCAGTCCGAACCAATAGAATCCCACCCCTGGTTATGTTCACCTCTTTCTAATCACAACCTGTACACCTTAGTTCTTTTCAAACTTCTTGAATGTTAGCAAATTTTATCCCAATTATGACTGAAGCTGTACAATAGAGTAGGTCCCATATCCCAACTGTGAAAGGGATGATATTCACTGAAACAAAAATCTTGACAATTCCAATTCTGCAGGAAAGAAACATTGCTTGGACTTAGTCCCAGTCTGCTTCATAGTTGTTTGGACAGGATAGTTGATTAGGTGGAATGTATTTCTACTTGTAATATTTTCCATTAGCATAGTATCATGGTTTGGAAAGTCTAACAAAACTGAGAAGAGGTGCAAAGCAGTGAAAGAAATGTTATATTTTATCTGTTTACTTGGACCAATAAGCCCATTCATTGGTTTTAGATTTGTACAGTGTATGTCTGGAACAATGAATGCAAGTACAGAAGCAAAGTTATATTCACAATTCAAACAGGGAGATTTCTTATCAAGATAAGAATGAATATACTGATCCAATACAGATATTCTCTTTGTGTCTGCCTTTCCCTTCAGTATTGATCTATGCAGCTTTTTTCTTCCACAGAGAAGTTGCTGGCCCTTTCAGTATTTATAATGGATTAGAGGCCATTCAAGCTTGTTTCTTTTTGAGTATGCAACACAGTAAATTCTGTCTTTTGATACCTTAGCTTTCTGCCTGTCATTCTCCTATATTGTAGAAATTATTTCTCTGGTTAAAATAATGCGCTTAATATTTTAAATAACTGTATACCTGTAAAGGATATGTGTGCTGTCCAGACAGTTTATAGGTAATGGGATTTGGGATAGTTAGTTAGGAATTGGGAGCTGTCCCCTTAAGGGAATGCATCATGGTAAATGTAGTTAAGGTATCCTGGGAAATGTAGTCCATGTCATGTGGCCACATCTATAATCCTGATTGGTCACTGAATTGACCCTTGGTGGGTTGGGGGAGGTTCTCCACTCTTGCCTGGAACCCAACAACATGCTGCTGCCTCAACCCCTTGCTCCTTCATTTTGGGGAAGAAAGATTACCATCCTTTTACACCAGAAAGTCAGCTATGCAAAGAGTTGGACATTGAGATGAATCTCGACGTAACTGTAAGTCATATAGAGGATGCCTGATGAACCAATAAAAAGACTTTGTATGGATGCTTTGTGGAGTTATCTATCTGCCTTTATACATTCAGCCAGCAATTATAGAGGACAGAATAATATGGTTGAATGCATGCTTTGACATCCCTGAGATTCTGAGGTGGAACTATTGAGAACAGAAAGGAACCCTTTTTCTGCCTCAGCTCTGTTGTGCAGGAAGGTAATGCTGAGTTAAAATGACAGGACAATTATTCTGAAAATCCTGCTGTATTCACTCTCTTAAGGGATTATAATTAAAGTAACTGGCTGTTGTTTCAGGTCAGTGCTAAGATCCAGCTCAAATGTCCCAATGCAGCAAAAGATGGGAAGAGGGATATATTGCTGAAGAGATCAATCAGTACAGCAGCTTATATTAAAAGGTCTCAAATCCAAAGGACTGTGATCTCCAGTCCTCCCTTAGGTATTAAAGTCAACTTGGTGACTTTCGCCCAGTCACTCTCTCTCAGCCAAACTCACTTCACAAGGTTGTTGTTGTGGGCAAAACAGGAGGAGGAGTATTGGGTATGTTTGCTTCCTTGAATTATATAGGGGGAAAAAAAGGTGGGATAGCCATATTGGACAAGTCCCAACAAAGGAGCCAGACAAAAAGTGTCTCTCCCATAAACAATATGGTGAAACATAATTTGCAGAAATCCATACCCGATCAGTCGTTGCTTGGGTCAACAAGGACCACACTAGGTGTTGGAGTTTCTGGACATCTGGTGACAAATGGATTATGGGACTCAAGATTGTTTCCTGAGCAACTAGATCCAGCAAGTCTAGGACTACTAAAGAAAAGTTATTTACCTGCTGCAAATATATAAAAACTGAAAACAAAGAAATAATCTGTTATCAAGCAAATCCAATGAGAAGAAGATATCTGAAAAGATTGCACCAGCTCTCAAAAGAACAGCATCCAGAATCAGAAATAACAGAACAGAGTCTAGTAAAACAGTGTTGATGTATAATATGAAGTATTCACATATATTGAATTAGAAGAACTGCAAAAGTCCACCTGAGGAAAAGAAATCAAAGCCTTGCTAGAAGTAGGTCAGACTGTAGGGGCAAATCAGGGCAAGTTGGCTGTAGAGGAGGCCAGTACAGTTATTAAACAAAACAAACATTCCTAAAGTAGCATCCTCTCCTCTTCCTTCTCTTCAGAAAGAATAAAGCCCCCTAATTAAAAAACAAAAGAAATTGAAATAAAGAATAAATGGACATCTAGAAGAGGACAAAATCAACACTATAAGGTTGCCTGCATTGAAGCTTGTTCTCAAAAATCAGCTAGCACAAGTATTAAAAGATGCCAATATTGTAATATAAAATATAAACAGCTCACTACAAGAAACATACTAACTAATATACAGTATTTCTGTAACTATAACTGAATATCTTGGATGCAAAATCAACAAAAAAAGAAAAGAAAAGAGAAGAAAAAAAAGCTACACAGTACTCTACCAATATGGAAGATCAGACTGGAAGAAAAAGATCAGCATACTATGAACAGATGTAAGCAAGCTACTACAGACAAAAGAATGGCTTAACAGAAGCCAAGAGGATGGCTCCTTGGAGACATCCTTTTATAGCCACCAACAATTATATTATGTTATATTAAATAATATGAGATAATAAAATAACTATACTATAGGGAAATACAGTGTGCTCTAAACTTCTGAAAAATAAAGAGAAAGCACACATTAAACGTTATAAAATCAAGCTAAGAAAACAGTGACACTACAACTGGAGTTATCACTTGTTTACTGAAGCTTCCATATATGAGAAAAATGCTAATGATGAATTGAGGAATGGAATTATTTTTCTTGGCATTTAGTCATACTCATTAGAGATGTAACTTTACATACTATCATCACTTTCTCAACAAGTATTCATCCAATTTTGAGCAGAAGGTAGAGAGTGGGAATGGCATTTTCTAGCTTGACATCATTTATGTTAGAAAGTTAATATTTCTAACCAATACGGTAATGTTGTTAAATACAAAATATTTGAAAATTAGATACACACATACAGGAGTCAACTACCTAGGAGATGGTGATGGATTCTCTTAGAGACCTGAGAAAGATTGGGATTAGGGAGTGGTGAGTATCTGCTTAGAAAGTCCATATCAAACAATGTGGTTTAAACACCATTCTGTTCATATGGCAAAGCAATGAATACAAATCCAGCAGGATAACTGATTTGATTATTTATGATTAAAGACTAAAAAATTAGTAAAGGACCAATGAGAGGATTAACTGTTAGGAAAATGTTGAAAATGTTAAGGCTGGAGATGTAGACATTGTAACTGGAAAAATGTTAAAATATAGATTTAGTTTGCTTATGGAATGGCTGTATGATTTGTCTAACGTACGTTAAGATTGCACCTGGCCTGATAACTGAAAGAATGTTATTAAGAGTTTGTCTGCACAAAGGGAAAGGTATCAAAAATGAATATAAAAACAACAAGGGGATTAGTTTGTCAAGTGTGTCTGAGAAACTGTTTGGCTAAGCCCTGTCTGAAAGACTATAAGAGTGACAATGAGAACAGTTTGGAAAGCGTAGTGCAGCTTTGTGTCAGGCTGGATGTGTGCCGATGAGACTTTGCTCTTTAGCAGAAATATATAATTGAGAAATATATGAATATGAGAAAAAAAATTATTTTATTTTTGGAAGGAAGGAAGGAAGGAAGGAAGGAAGGAAGGAAGGAAGGAAGGAAGGAAGGAAGGAAGGAAGGAAGGAAGGGCTCCTCATTCCCTTCACTGCCACAACAGAATCTGCCACTCCTACCCTTGTGTGAGGATAACAACTTTGCTGACCACGTTTTTGAGGCACGGTAAAATGACAACTGGGGGGAGGGGTGGGTTCCTCCTTTCTTCCCATCTGAAGGACAGAAAGAAAACACATTGCTTGGAATATTGGGAGGAGACCTAGAATTTAATTCACTGATCTACTTCTTCCAGAAGAAAAAAAGTCATTGAGTCAAGCTGCTAATTAAGATAGCTCACAATACTTCATTCTATAATTATTGGGTGTGATAAACTGGAAAAAGAGATGGAGTGAATCCTAAAAGCAAGGATCTCTATCCAAAGTCTCTCAGACCCTTCTATGACTGGAGCAACTGGTCATCATTGTCACATCATTTTAAGCAAGAAAATATTATTTTTCTTTCTGGTGAAAATGCCATGCTGTTATAATTTGTTGCAGCACTAGATCAACACATTGAGACTAGAATTTCTTGGTCAATTTTGATTCATAAGACTAGACCTGGCTACCACCCCCTGGATACATGAAAATTAATTTCAAATGGTCTTGCCTGCCTCATTATACACTTTTAACTGGATCTAGAATATAACCATATACAACATGAACATGAATTAAAGAGCTATTGCAACAGGAGTGCATATGGAATTTCATCCCTTCAGCCTTGCTTATGTTCTTCCTCCATAGCCTACTTCTCATGGCTAAGAAATTAGAATCTTTTGACAATAATGATAGAAGCAGGGCTGGGATTCAAAAATCCTACCAACCAGTTTGCTGCCCAGTTGCTGGGTGGGCGTGGCTGTGGAACTTCCGGTAGGGCCATTTTTTGCTTTACCAAGGGTCCAGAGGCTTCTCTCGGGCCTCCGGGAGGGTGAAAATGGCCTCCCCCGGGCTCTGGAAGCCCTCTGGAAGCCGGAAACAGGGCTATTTATGGACTTCCAGAAGGCCTGCTTTCCCCCTCCCAAAGCCTCCGCACAGACTCTGCATCGAAAATGGGCTGTGTGGAGACTCCTGGGAGGGGCAGGGTGGGGTCAGTGGGGCTAGTCAGTTCAAATACCAATTCGGTGAACCACATGCAAATTTAATATCCGGTTCACCTAAACCAGTCAGAACTGGTAGAATCCCAACCCTGGATAGCAGGTAAAAGAGAATGCAAAGGTGGTTTGGGTGGAAAGACTACTTCACCACACTTTAGCATAGGAAGCATCCAGAGCAGGTTTTCAAAGATAATCCCTGGATATCTGGGAAACATTAAAGGCATGAATGTCCTGAAAGAGGCCAGATACTGGCACTGTTTTTATGCATGGACTTTTTTCTGATTTCTTTAGTCTAAATGACATAGATAGATGGAAGGTCTACTTGAGGAAGAAATGGAAGCTCTATATGGGCCAAAGTCCAAACATAATAATAGTACAATTAAGGAAGATTATACTATTTCTGGCTAGTTCATCTTTTCCTTTGAAAATCCTATATTATTTTCATATGTGTTCTGCTTTAAATTGTGTGTTGCTATGGCTTTGGGTAACTTCACCTAGCTCTGTCTAAAGCTCAGATCTCACAGCTGCTGAAATGCTGCTGGAGTCAATTAAGTCCATAGCCTCCTTTCCCCCATAGTCCAATAATGCTGACCATATGATAATCCCCAGTTGGAATCCACTAAACTTATTTATGCATTTATTTAGTACTCTATTCCCTGGTGATTTCAAGGCACATTCATTCAATTGTGCTTCAGGTAATGGAACAATTAATGCTGTTGATGACTCTTTTTTGCAGGAGATCCATTAGTTCCTGCTGCGTGGTGAGGTTTGTTATCGTGATTATAGCCTTCTCCTGGAGAGAAGAAGCAAGTGCTAATCCTCAGGGAGACGGATGGTGCTATGGGAATTCAGAATAAAAATAGCCCATTGAAATAAAGAGAGTTGCCATGGTGACTGGAAAAATAAAAATGCTGAGATGGACAGGCAGTGGAATGAAAAGCTACGTTTCATGAAATTAGCTCTGTATCTTTTCTGTAGTTACACAATGTATGAACTTCCAGCCTTGCTCAACACCTGTTGAAACAACACTGCAACACATTCACAGGCACCGTATGTGGTAAATTGTTGGTTCTCAGGCTTGATTCATTCACATGACTAATTTTATTGTACATGAATCCAAAAACGTCACCAACATATAAACACCTCCTGTCTTTTCTGATTTTCTAAGTGAAGCATAAAAGAAAATGCACTGATTCTCTATGAAAGCCAAAAGGTCATTGTAAGCTAATATATCATGGACCATGCAACCTAGCAGTTTCCTGAGACTCCAGGCATTACAGAATTACAGAAATCTCATAGATTTCCCTACTAGTTAATATTGCCTAGAGACCAGCATCTCTGATGTTATGATAAATATGAGGAACACAAAATAAGAAGAGGTATACTGTACATGGAACTGTTATGTACGTGTTTACAGAAAGAAATAATAACTATTCAACACTATCTATTATGGAGGAATGCTTGGTGAAACTAATAGCAATGATTGAGACCAATAAACTAACTTTGATTAGAGAAAATAGACTATCTACATTTATTGGTGACTGTAAAGCTCTTTGGGTGAAAAAAAATGAACTTGTGATTTATGGCTTTGATGATTAGAGAGGTTAGATTATAGAAAGAAGAGCATTATGATGTAACTTTAGAGAGAGGTGTTAAATATAATTGTACTTATAACTGTTGTGATGAACATTGGAAATCATTTCTTTGGATCTTTTTTCTTTTCTATTTTTCTTTAAGTTTTCTTGCATTTTTTTCTTTCCTTTTCTTTCTTTTTTCCCCCTTCCTTACATATTTAATCTTTTTTTAAAAGCTTAATAAAAAAAGGAAAAGTATAACTTACTGCTTTTCAGGTTTTCATTCAAGAATATCAAAGTGTTTCTAAGCTAATCTTCCTGAAAAGGATAGGTCACACACACATGGCAATATATCTCTGGAGTGCTTTTCTGGTAACTTCAGATGGTGATAAAGGAACATCCTAAGCAGAAGCAGCCAGAGCAAGTCAATAAGACAGACTCATCCACAAGTAATAATCATTAGCACTGATGTTACATGAATAGGGTATTTAGATATAAGTCTGTTAATGGGTTATTCTTAACAAAAGGTACATGCGGAGATCCACAACCCAGATTTTAGACAATACAGAATTTGTAACTTTTAAAGAAAGAAATGTGACCAGTTCTTACTATGCCAACATAATTTGCAATGTAATTAACACTCTTATCATGCTAAAGAAAATTAAGTAAATTACTAATTGCTAATTAGGTTCTGCAGTATGATTTCTATTCATTACAACTGAGCCTCTTATTTTTATATTGCAATCTGAGGAGGAAGTTTAAGCTCACATCAGCCAAGATGGCGCCGACGACAGCTGCCTCGGTGAAATGCTCTCTACCTGTATACTGCACGAGTCAAAAAGAGGGCTGTGAAAATATTTACAGACCCTTCACATCCCGGACATAAACTGTTTCAACTCCTTCCTCAAAATGATGTTATAGAGCACTGCACACTAGAACAACTAGACACAAGAACAGTTTTTTTCCCGAAAGCCATCACTCTGCTAAACAAATAATTCCCTCAACACTGTTCAACTATTACAAAGTCTGCACTACTATTACTATGAATCTTCTCATCACTCCTTATCCCCTCCCACTTGTGATTGTAGGACTGTAACTTTGTTGCTTGTATCCTTACGATTTATATTGACTGTTTCCTAGTATGATTTGATTGCTGATTGTACCCTATGACTATCATTAAGTGTTGTACGTTATGATTCTTGATTCTTAACAAATGTATCTTTTCTTTTATATATACTGAGAGTATTTACACCTAGATAAATTCCTTGCGTGTCCAATCACACTTGGCCAATAAAGTATTCTATGATCTATGATCTCAAAAAGAAAAATGGTTTTGTAAATCATGAGGTAAGTGTTGAATCAGGTATACTCTGATTATGTCATTCAGTCTCTTAACACCACTCTACATTTGGTGAGAATAAAACTTACTCATGAACAACTGATGATGGGAAGTGACTAAGGTAAAATCCACTGCTCGATTTTATAAACATCATCTGTACTGTCATGATGATAAATACTTTGATATCAGACTGTAAGACTTAGGTTCCTGAGCGTTCCATTCATTCTCACTGTTATAAATAAATCCAAAGATATACTTCTTTTTTAATTTAAAAAAACCTTTATTAGCAATTTAAAAAGAAAAATACTATATACAATACATTGAATACAACTTAACATTATAGACAAAATCAACATATACAAATACAATATAAATAAACACATAAACCATATAAAACATATGCTTCTAATCAACTAAGATGGTGTGCTTTTTTCTTGGTAATGATTTTGCTACTATTCATTTCTTATTTGGTAAACTTTCTTAATTTAACTACTCCATTCCTCAAATACATATCTTTTAAATTCCTGGTTTTTTTCTCTTTAGTCCATTTATACCATTTATCCCAAGCTGTAATATATCTTGAGTCTTCCTTATTCCTAAGTTTTTGTGTGAGTAGGTCCATTTCAGTGCAGTCAAGTATTTTCTGAGTAATCAAATTATTTGCTGGAATTTGTTCGCCCTTCCAACATTGTGCCAACACAATTCTTGCCGCTGTGATTATATAGAGAATTAAATATTTTATTTCATTTGCATAGTCCCCTTTTAACATTCCCAACAAAAAAATTTCAGGTTTGAATTCTAACTGAATACTTGTAATTTCCTTTATCCACAATCTAATTTTTTTCCAATATTTTTTACTTTTTGGGCAGAGCCACCAAGTGTGGAAGAAGGTACCCCTCGTTTGCTTACATTTCCAACACATTGGGCTCATGTTTGGACAAATGTTAGCTAACCTTGAGGGTGACAAATACCACTGGTAACACATTTTGTATTGATTTTCTTTATAGATCGCTGATTTTGTTAGTTTGTAATTTTGATTCCAAATTTTTTCCCAATCTTCCAAATTAATATTGTGCCCTACATTCCTTGCCCATGCAATCATTGGGCCTTTAACTATTTCTTCTGCCATTTCATATTCTAACAGGTAGTTATACATTTTTGAGATTAATTTTCTAATATTTTATCTAATTGATTCTGTTTTATCTCAATTCCAAACTCTTCCATGTCTTTTTTATATCTTGCCTTGAGTTGTAAATATGGCCACCACTCTAATTTCATCCCTTGCTCTCTGATTTCTTGATTCGTCATTAATCTTCCTTGGGGATTTAGTACATCATAATATGTAATTTTTCTTCCAGTTTCTAGTGCGTTGGGGTGGATCAATGCCTCCATGACGGAAACCCATCCTGGGATCTTCATATAATGTTTGTGTTTAACTTCTTTCCCCACCTTTAATAGTGAACATCTAATTATATGCCTATTAAAGTGTGTGTAGTTTTGATTTCCCAGGTTCCACATGAAGGCATGCCACCCTGCTTCCAAATCATGCTCTTCTAAAATTAAGACTCTTTTATTTCTCAAATTGGCCCAATCCTTAATCCATGTTAAAATTGCTGCTTTATAATATAGTTCCCAGGCAGGGAGCCCAAATCCACCTCTGCATCTATTATCTTGTAAGGAGCTTAATTTTATTCTGGGTTTTTTCCCTGACCAAATAAATTTCGTAGCAATTTTATTTAATTCATTTAAAAAAATATTTTTTTAATTTTTTAATTTTTTTTCATTGGAATATTTTGAAAGAGGAATAATATTCTTGAATAATATTCTTCTAGTGTTTATAAGATTCTGCTGGTTTTATTCTAAGTTCATTGTGTTGCTTTAGCCTGTTGAGAACACCTCATTCCTCTTACACTGTGAACCTATCCTCACATTAGCAATCCATAAAGACAGCTAACCTGCTATATTAACTTCAATCATCCCCATGAAGCAGTAGCTATGGCAGGAGTTTTCCTACTATGTTTTGTTCTTTGAGAATTGAATGAGATTCTGGGAAAGAATAAAGACAAGCAAGCAAGCAAACAAATAACTGAAATGCAGCCATTTTTCTACCACTAGAAATCAGTTTCTTGATCAGGAGTTCCAGATCTTTTTCTTTAAATTAGCAGATACTAAGCATGAAGAGTTTGAAAACCTCTGGACCAGCACATATATTTCAGTTGCAAACATTCTAAGTCAATTAGATTTGTTTAGTTTAGGGACCAACAACCTCCAAATCAGGATTCTGTTTGTTATTACTATGATAGCAGAAGTTAACTCATATATGATTTCATTATATTGACAAATTTTCTAGTGGAAATTCTTAGTATTATTTATTTCAAAAAGCTGCTATCCAGTTGAGTATCAAGCTCTCTATTGAGGAAAGATCAAGTGAAGATAATAGAAGTGTGCCAGTTAGAATAAAAATAGCAGCCTTTGTCTACTCGCTTCCTCTTTAATTAAATTCTAATGCTAGAAGCATTTGAGAATGTGTAGGTTGACCTGAAAATTATTATTTCTTACTCAGTTTTCAGGATACCATTAAATATAAGCATCCTTATCAAGTGTCAGTGCTTCACTAGAACTGAGTAACAGGAAGAGATTTTTTTTTCAAAATGATCTCCATTATGACTAAAGTTTATACATATTTACTCTTTCAACTACAAAAGAACATGCTCTCAGTGGGTCCTTGGTGCTCTTTGAACTTGGTTGTTTTCTTGGCAGATGTTTCATTCTAAGCCACTACCCCTGTTCCTGTTCCAGAAGTGATGTACTGGGGATTTTTTCCACAAGATGTTTTTCTGTACTGCCCTCAGATTGATCCATTGTATTTTCCAACTGGGAAAAATGCTGGTTTCTTATGTTGGTTTCTTTGCCCTTTCAAAATTTGGTTCTGTTCTGTTCAGTTTTTGGAGACTTGTCTTACTAGTAGACAAAGTCCTGAACAACTTTTCTGATAAATAATTTCTCTCTATCATTCTATTGGATTGAGAAGAATAAAAAATGGAATATAATGCCCCAGTATTATACCTGTAGAATTACCAATTTAAGAGAGAAGATGCAAAATTTCTCCATACTTTTCTTAATGCTTCTGTTTCTCATATATGTAATAAAATGTTTTCCACATCTAGTAGATATCATTTGCAAAATTTCAAAACCTGCCAAAGGACCTTTTTAATGCAGTACTACTAGAGACTACTCTGTAAAACAAAATGTATCTTATATAGACAGAAAATAAGCATATGCTGCAGAAATCAAAAATAGATACTTCTCAAAAATGACTGTTCTAAAATATCACCCATCAAAATATCAAGATCTTGCCACCAGAGTGATAAAATATGTATTGTGAAGTCACAATGCAAACTCTACCCTTTTGTACTAGTGTCTTAATTATCTGGGCAGTCTTTTCTTATATGTGTAGTGGCATGAAAAAAATCACACTATCTTACATAAAACTAATCCTGTGAGTTAGTGAATGTTCTTCATTACTGTTGATGCGGATATAACCTAAATTAAATAGCAGTAGTTTTTATTTATTCTTCTGGGGAAAGAAATATCATATGGATATGATGATTTCATACATATTCCTAAAAATATTAATAGAGTGATTAAAAATAACCAAGCTTTAAAACATTCCTACATTGTTTTTGCATTTGAAAGTTAAATAAAACTGAAGGTCTTTAAATTACAGAAAGAAAAGGTAACAAAAGTTTAGGATAGCTAAATATCTTTTTAGTATGTTCTTTCATTTCATGTCATATAAAAATATAGTCTAAGGTTCCATAATAGTTATTGTGAACCTTAAGGTTTGTGTATCATGGACTTTTAGTTGATTTTCCCATGGCTTTATCTGATGAACTACTACCACTCTACAGTAAAATATGAATGAAAAAATAAAACTGAGTCATAAAGGCAGTATGTGAGGCCATAATGGATAAAAAGTCTTCTTTTCAAAATAATTTTCTGCTGCAGAGTATTTCCCATGGTTGCTCAATAAATCAATGGATTTGTTGTACATTTACCACTCATTTTTAATTATAATGTGATCACTTCCATAAAACATGAAGGAAAATAAACATTCATCATAAAACAACTTTTAAAAATAAATTATTGATTTTGGATAAATTCATCTTTCAGGCAAATCCAAACAAACCATACTAAAGACAAGAGCCTTGGTGGTGCAGGCTGTTAAACGCCTAGCACTTAGTTCCAGCTGCCTGCAATTAGTGCAGGCTCGAATCCCACTAGGCTCAAGGTTGACTCAGCCTTTTATCCTCTCGGGGTAGGTAAATTGAGGACCCAAGATTGTTGGGGGCAATAAGCTGACTTCGTAAAAATGCTGCTGGGGGGGGCCAAAAAGCCCTAGTAATAAGCAGGCATATACAATGGAATTAAGGCTATTGCTGAGCGCATTGGGTTGTGCTCCAAAAAATTGTAAGCCGCCCTGAGTCTACGGAGAAGGGTGGCATATAAATGCGAATTTTAAAAAAAGTGTGCTTACTCTTAAAAGATTTGGAGTTGGAAATCAAGTGATCCACTGATAATCACTCACAGATCTACCAACAAATTCCAGTCTAACTTCTCCCTAGCATAAGTCCTGGAAAGAACTTAGCATCGTATCTATTGTAATGCAATGAAAAAATCACTCTGGTGTGGAGATCAGGCAACCATACACCAGAGTAAGTTAAATTAATATCAGGGAAAAAAGACAACTCTTTGAACTGCTTTTTGTGTAATGCTATTCCATTATTGATTTTTTTTTGGTTTAGAATGACATATCAGCTGTATAAATAAATGCAGAATAAAGCTATTTTTATTTACTAATCAGGCATTGTTTGTTGGAATGGTTTCACACATGGTAATAGGTCAAAACTAAACCACTTTTTGTTTAGCGTTATTCATGGAGGTGGCTTTAAATTATTTTTTGGTCTCTAAGCCATTTGACCTACAAATAATAAAGTTCTTCTAGTTGCAAGATGAGGTTGAAGCTCAGTGTGGCTATTGGAGAGCTATGACTATTTGGCATCTTATTTGCTAAGTAGATTTACTTCCTGAAGAGTAGTTGATGTGATAGGAGTGGAGGAAATGCCATCCAAAATTAAGACAATAAAGGCTGCTGGCTTTATTTCTATGCTGGATAGAAGAGACACCTGTTTAAAGCCACACTGCAGTGGGGAAATGACTTAGTTCACAGCTGCTAAACACAGTACCAGCTTTGAAGGGTAAGGATAACATAAACATGTGTAAATAAATGCCACAAGGTGTTTCCAGCACTGTGTTTATTAGCAGTCACAAAAAGGGAGCGAATCCAAAAGTAGAGCAGACCATGTCTCAAACATGCTCAGTACTTTTGCCTCTATACAGGCAAAAAAGATTCATATCCAAGGGATTGGGATGCCAAAGGATAGATTTTTTTGACCATGTGGACTATGAAAAAAGTAAGCTTAACATTCTCATACCTCAAATACAACTGCAGAGAGCGTTCCAGTGAAGCAATGATAAACACATATTTTTGCAATGCACTGATTTTTTTCGCCAGTCCAATGGTTATTTTCAGCTGTTTTCTAAAAAGAGCTCTTTAAGGCAACCTCTAGCAAACTATTAATAAATTTCACTCACACCAATTATTTCTCAGCTGAATTGGATGTTTTAAAGGAAAGCTAGTGATTTCTTGGGTATCATTCAGAATTGTTAAATGAATAGTTAATAGTTAATTGTTTGTTTTGTGCCACATCTTTGTTGTAGCTGTTACCCATTACACCTCTCTTTTTCATGTCTTTTCATATCATGCAGCAGGGCTTCAAAAAAAACTGGGGGACAATTAGATGCCAGAAAAAAGATACAGAAACAAAAAAATCTGAATTCTTTGCTGCTACTTAGTGATTGTGGATTTTTCCAGGACAAATAAAGGCCCACTAGTGCGGTGTGCGGAGGTGGTATTCAGCAGGTTCTGACCAGTTCTGGAGAACCAGTCGTGGAAATTTTGAGCAGTTCGGAGAACTGGCAAATACCACCTCTGACTGGAGAATTTACAGTATCCTTTCCCTACCATGCCCACCAAGCCACGCCCACAGAACCGGTAGTAAAAAAATTTGAATCCTACCACTGGCTGTGTGGATCTCTGTACTTGAAGGGGAAAATGTGATTTAAGGCATATCTAACTGGAGACGTAACACCTGATAGGAACATAATCTTTCTGTAAATTGTGCAACAACTGTTGAGGGCAGCTACCTGATCTTCAGAAAAGCAGTAGCCGATTTAAGGTGTTTCTGACATATACACACACACTTCAAACCATGTTTGGACCTTCAGATTTAGATCTCTCATAAGTCTCAATGCCTAAGCAATCAGAATGCCATTCAAAGTGCATAAAGAATATTCTGTTCCTCTGTTTCCAGAAGAATGCAAACTATAAATGAGGCCTACAGAATCAGCAGTTACTATGGTGCGTGTGCCTGTTTAGGGCTGCCATCTTTGTCTTCTGAAGCTTTTCTACCTTTTCTTAATACAGTATTGGATGAATAACTGCAATGTCTTCAGTTTGATAATGCAATGGTATGGAAGGCTGGGTTTGTGGTTTTTTTTCTCTCCACAGTAGCTAAGCTACATCAGAAATAAGCAGGTCAAGCACGGCAGGGGAAGAACAATGGTTGAAATTGCATATGTGGAATTCAGAATTATGGCTTCTCTGAAACAAGCCCTGATCAGAGATAGGAACAGGATACTGCAACTCCACAGGAATCTCAAATACTATCTAAATGACTAGATATACAGTTATGGAAACTGGAAGTTGCAGCTTGTTCACAACTTAAAATTGGAATCTCAAAATATCCCTGAAAATAACAGCTAATGAGAGAGAATGATTGAAGTGTGAAGCACACTTGATATTACAGGCACCTCTGTACAGAGAGTATATTGCAGGGAGTGGGACAATGGGTATCACGATCAATTCATTTATTTAATATTACAGCAATCATATTTTAATAATGGAACAATCAACAATGTTATCTATGTACATATTTAATCAATATATCTGATGTTAATTGAACATCTTTCCAGCTTAATAGCTACATAAATTGTTTGTTTTGTGCCACATTTTGTCACAAGAAACATAAATACAATGACTTGGATAATATGATCCTTTGAAAATTTGTGTCAGACTATAAATTTGTGAGTGTTTTTAATGTGCCTCAATAGTTTTTATTGTATTTTCTATATTGGTCCAGTACACCCTGGCCTCTGGATTGAAAACCATAGATTGAATTGGCTGATTTAATTTAGATCATAAGCAGGTAAGAGCAGCAAATGAGGCTTGCTATATTTTCTTGTAAAGGCTAATGTTCACCTGCAGCAATAAATACAGCAGTTTCCACATTTCACACTCAGAGAGTACAAAATTACTTCCCTATTAAAAAGCTTTTCTTCATAAAACAAATTCCCACACAAAATGTTATAATCTATTGGGCCTGACCCTCTCATAATCTTGATAAATATGCTCTCAGCATTAATGGTCTATGGAGCACTACAATATACTGCTCCTCTCAGACAAATTTCTCCTGCTATGGATTTCTGCAGTTTTACAACTTGTTTAACAGACAGCTATTAAACTCAACTACTGTATAACTTGTGTGAGAACTTGCACCTTCCCAAACATTTGGCTTGATCAAAGCACCAAAATTCCAATCCCAATTTCTACTAACAAACCCTTACTGAATTTTGCTAATCAGGAATGAAACAAAAAAAAATCCTAATACAAAACACATTTATCAGCTTCTACAGCAGTAGAACTCAACAAAGTTAAGTTTTAAAAGTTCAGTAGAATAGGCTAGAAACCTTGCATTACATTTCCTAAATAAAATAGAAAGAATAGAAAATATACTTGATAATTCATATTCTAGATGGTATTTATAGCATATACTAGAGTAATTTAACTTAAGACCAGTTTTGCCATGAAGTCTAAACACTGTAATTGAAATAGATGAATATAATTTCATTCAGGAGTCTGATATTCAGTGAATTTGGAGAAAGAAGTTTAGTTCAATACTTCATAAATATAATCTGCACTAGCATCAGACTGTGGGATAGTGGTAACATTTACATGTATGTGTTGATTAGGACAATCCAATAGTATATTCCGCAAACTCTGTAAGCACATTAACAGCCATTCAAAATTGGGAACAGGGGGGAAAGGAAAATATATGTATTCAAAACCTAAATATACAAAACAGGTATATTCCTACTGTTATTATTTTTTGTCAAGTAGATTCCTATTTAACCTGTTTTTTCCAAATAGCATTAAACTTCATTACTTGACCCAGGTATTGCTGTTCTTCCTCTGCTGGATTCACAATCACTAACTGGCTTTTTAAAAAATTAATCCAATAATCAGAAACAAGGCTCTATGGGTGTGTGTGTGTGTGTGTGTGTGTGTGTTCTATTAACAATACCAAGGAGTCTTTCAGCTGAGTAACTGTAAGTACAATATCATATAATTTCAGTTTATGTTTTTAAATCGCTAATTCAACTTCTGAATTTTATTTTCTTGATTCATTTTCATTGTCAATGGTTCTAACACCAGTTGAAGAGGAAAGGAAAGGAGGCAACCTTGTCCTGTCTCCTTCAGTATAGTGCATTGTTGTGATATACAGTACTTTACTTGGCTTTTTGTCCTTTATAACTACTGTGATTCTATATTAAAAAATAAGGGTGCCAATTCATCTTTTTCAGAAGTGCAGAATAAAAGACCTTTCTGAATTGTCGAAGACTTTTCTGCACCAGGACAAGCAAGAGCCAACTTGTTAATTTTATGTACTGTACCTTGTTGGTGATCTTCAAAATCTAATACATTATCTCTCATATATTTCTTAAGATCAAATCCAATCTGACCATTTTAGTTAAGAAAAGTTATTTTCTTTGTGAATATTTGTGTGGAAAGTCTTGAAATCTACTTTCAATAAAAATAGGTCTGAATGACTCTAGGTGAATTGAATCTTTCTTTTTTTATAAATAAGATAAAGGCTTATTTCCATGATAAAGTAAATTCTTCACATTCCTGAATCTCATTCATTACTTCTATTAAAGGTTTAGCTAGAATTTCTTGGAAAATCTTCTGGTATATTGCAGACATCCCATCCCATTCTCCAGCTTAATTTAATTTAACTTTTCTAAACCCTGGTTGCTGTTGTTTTTACTACTTCTTTACTTTGGTTTTCAGTTATGGATTGACTGATGTAAAGGGAAACAGGAATAACTTTGAGGAATAGAAGGAAGAGCTGCAATCAAGCTAATGGTCAGATCAAAGGAATTTAAGTACAAGGCAAAAATGTAATTTGAGAATGCATCTCAGGCTTGTCTTTTCGAAGAGTGGGAGGGGAAGCACATTATCAGATTTGCAAGATTCTGTTACTGTTATCTTATAATAGATAACCTGGGGGAACCTGGGGGTCTTCCTGGATGCACGCTCCAGTTGGAGGAGCAGGTGGGGGCCGTCGCCAGGGGGGCCTTTGCCCAGGTCCGGCTGGTTCATCAGCTTCGCCCATTTCTGGACCGAGATGCCCTGTGCACAGCCACTCATGCCCTTGTTACCTCCAGACTCGACTACTGCAATGCTCTCTATTTAGGACTGCCCTTGCATACCATCCGGAGATTGCAGCTGGTGCAGAATGCGGCCGCACAGGTGGTGATGGGAGTTTCCGATTCTCCCATATTACCCCCTCCTGCGCGACCTGCATTGGTTGCCGGTTGCACTCTGGGTGAGATTCAAGGTCTTGGTTTTAACATTCAAAGTCCTACACGACATGGGTCTGCGATATTTAAGGGAGCGACTCCTGCCGATATCGAGTGCCAATCGCCCTGTGCGTGCACACAGGCAGGGGCTTCTCAGGGTCCTGTCGGCAAACCAATGTCGGCTGGTGGTCCCCCGGTGACGAGCCTATTCTGTGGTGGTCCCAGACCTTTGGAACCAGCTACCGCTGGGGCTCCATCTGGCCCCTGACCTTCGCACCTTTCGCCACAACCTGAAGACCTGGTTGTTTGACCAATCTGGGCTGTGAGTCTCTCCCGGGGGGGATCGTTCTTAACTTATTTTAAATTTTAAATTTTAGTTTAGCTATTATTGGGCTTGTGATTTGTTTAATTCTCTTTTTAATTATTTATTGTTGTTGTTTGTTTTAGTTGTGAGCCGCCCCGAGTCTTCAGAGATGGGGTGGCATACAAGTCCAAATAATAAATAAAAAATAAATAATAAAAGTAGTATTAGCATTCATAACTTTGGTTTCCGAATTT
This sequence comes from Naja naja, assembly GCA_009733165.1. Classification (NCBI taxonomy): domain Eukaryota; kingdom Metazoa; phylum Chordata; class Lepidosauria; order Squamata; family Elapidae; genus Naja; species Naja naja. The sequence continues at coordinate 83,053,717 of CM019149.1, forward strand.
GATCTACCTTTAAGGGCTGACAACTAAGAGCTTCCTTTTATTGATCTGTACATTTTGGAAATAATCTCTTATTCAGTTATTTTTCAATATTTTCTAGATCAGATAACTGTTTACTATATAATTTGGGATAATACTTAAACTGCTCTATTATCTGCTTCACTGCAGAAACATATTTAGTGTTAAGTCAAAGCGAAGCAATAGTTCTTTTGCCTTCTTCCTTATGCAATTGATAAATCAATAACATGTTGTCTTTTTCAAAGTGTTTCTGTTAAATAAAATTCAGCTTCTTATAAATTTAATTTACTTGAATCAAATTTAGTATTTCTGTAATGCTTTTATCTTTTGTTCTAAATCCAAAAATGGATTGAGTATATGCCTTGGTTCTAATTATTTCAGATAATTCAGCAGTATATCTTTCTGTTTCTGTATGGCTTTCTCTTTATTTAATGCCTGAGAGATAAACAGACCTCTCATAAATGCTTTGCTAGCATCCCATACTGTAGATAAAGAAACATCAGAAATTACATTGATTTGGAAGAAGCTGTTTGGTTCCTGATAACACTAGAGAATAATATCTTCTTATAATAATAAACATTCACTGCGCATTCCATCTTTTGGATTTGGAATTTCCTTTATATATTGTTTATGATAAGTATGACTTCCTTCTGCCACTTCCACATCTAAAAGATTGGTTAACTGTGAATTAGAAATCCAGCATTTGCCTACCCTTGAATAAGTTTTAGGAACAGAAGAATTTTTATTTATTTTTTTACCTATTTTATTCACCTATCTCACTCTGGATGGTGTAAAACTAAAACAATACATATCTAAAATTATTATCATTGACACATTTAAACAACCTTATAAAAAGAGCTAAACAGGAATAATAGACAAAGGAATGTTAAAGGATGTTAAATGCTAGTAATGGAGCCCTCAAAATAATAAATTGCATGTGTCTCTTTGAAATGTTTGTTCCTCCATGTCCAAGAGACATAATAATTAGCTAGAACATTTTAAATTAATTAAATTCATCTATTGTTAGATGAAGATTTTTTGATAGTATCAAACTGTCGCTAAATGAACTGTTGTAAGTCGAGAACTACCTGTAATTTGTTATCCAACTAAATAATTATTTATTTGTTCAAACTTCCAAGTTGAACTACCTCCTTACTTTTAGGACCATAATACTTCTCAAACAGTAGTGTCTCATAATTGCTTCTGACCTCAACAGATAGCTCAATAGAATTATACAGCTTATATATTATACAGAAGATCAGGATTTTCCACATTAAAAATATTTGTTTTCTGAGCAACTGATTGATCAATCGACCGGCTAACAGAAATGTCTGCAAATGTTACTTAAGCTAAACTAGGCAGTCCTCTGAAGCCTGATGTGAGAATATTGAAGGGCAAGCTCCCTTCTGACATTTCATTTTAGTAAATAAGGTACAGTATTCATTCTCATTGATGATTCTCAACAAATTTCTCTTCTGGTATCATTTGCAGATATGTCTGTTTAGCAGGCTGGTTTAAATTTTAATGTTATTTCTTGAAATAACATTATCTTAAAATAGTTCTTTTTTAATATTAGCCATGACCAAAACCCTGTTGTCATCTGAATGTCCAAACTCAAAATATCAAATTTTTAAAGAAACAACATCCCTTAAATCATTACAGAAAGCAAATGCCTCAGTAAAAGAACTATCTTCTATCAACTAGTCTGAATATACTACCACCTTCAAATGTTTCTCTTTACAGATATTCATATATTTCTTGATAAGTAAGTAGATTGGTAAATATACATATATATATTTCCATAGTTTTACATAACTCCAGCATGAAAGATTGTTTGGAACTTCAAAATATATGGCATCTATCATAATGGAAAGTATTTTAAAATAAAGAAATCTGGAAGCATCAATTCATCCTAATTTAAATTCATAATTGTTAACCCTAATTATTAGTTCCACTGGAATCTCATTCAGAGTTGAATTTTAGCTTCTGCTTAAGTCTGTGATGTAGATTGGGTGATGATGATTTGCTTACCCACGATTCTCAAAGCTGATTTGACAAAACTGACAGACAAAATCTATACTCTCGGTAGCTATATTATCTCTAATAGTTTGTTGAATCATGAGGAATAAATGTCCTTGCAAAATGCTTAAATTGAGCTATCTTTTGAGCTTTGAGCTATCAAAATGAGTTTATGGAGTAGGCTCACAAGCAACAAAGTATTGAAGACATCTAAAAGTGCACTGTGAAAAAAAAATCCAAACTTTGAACAGTAGAGCATGCAGCAAGAATCTTTTCTTATATGGCCTAAAGGATAAGAAATACAACCAAGGATGCATGTAGTAAGAAACCTGCAAAGTGTTTGGGTGTTAATAGACCAGAAACAGTTTTAAAAGGCTATTTAGCTCCTTAGCGCCAAGTGACATTTCCTTGTCTTTTGATGTTTCACCATGTAAAACCCTCTCTCTTTTCTGTTCAGTTGAAAGCTGTTCTTTCCCTGTAGGCCAAATTGAAAAATGTTCTTATTGCATGTTTTTTTCCTTTAACTCTATTCCTGAGGGCAATAAATCTGTCATTTGTACAAACAGTCAATCTTTTTCTTTTGGCTTGCAGCTTCAAGATGTTCTTAATCCTCATGACACTGAAAACCATTTTGCTTAATATCTGAAGCCAAGCCTTTCCACTTCTAATAACATTTCCATAAGGAATCAGATGCTGCCACCTTCTCTCCAGTAAAACTTTGGCACAGGAAATATTGATTTGTTCATAGGAAATCCCCACACCATACAATTCCTCAAAGAAAAACAGGATGCATCAGAGCCAATGTCAGAAAACGGTATTACAATGCTGAAAGGGAAAACTACTTTCTCTTGAACGCCATCTTATTTATAACTCACTGAAACAGAACATTATACAAAATGGATGCTGGCTGCAGAATGTAGAGAATAGAACTAGATGGAAGACAATATGAGTAGCAAGTAGAATTATGGAGGAATGTTTAGCAAGTGATTGAAAATTGAGGATAGGTGATCTGCACATGAGTGACTAAGGTAGAAGGTGAAAAAGTGATTTAAGGGAATTATTAATAAGAGCATGTTGGAAGATAGGGTTAGAGGCTGTGGGATGAATATTTATTTGAAATTCTATGAAGTGATGTTGATGCAAGTAAGTTGTCCCTAAGGTAGCTCAGGGTGAGAAGAAGCAAGGAGATGGTGCAGCAGATGCAGAAGAGGGGAAGGTCACAGTAGAGGGATACATACTAGGAGATGGGGTGGGGAGAATTGGAAAATTAGGGCCCACATTTTTTTCTCCTCCATTATTCTCAGTCCAGGAGCTAGGCAATAAGATTATTGGAAACTTTGGCCTAAGGCTGATGCTACTGAGCATTAGATCTATCTATAATAAGTCAGTGTCAGTCACAGTTTGATTGAGAATGAGAAGATAGGCCTGATGGGCAAGACCCCAGTGGCTATAGATTGCAAGGTATCCCTGATCTATTCATTTCTATCAAATGCAATATCTGGTACGTGAGTCACCATGGGCGAATAGGTAGCAATATAAATCCAATAAATAAATATTAACATATTGTTGCCAAGAAAACTATATGGCTACAGTTATGAATTCACCAGGGAGACTGTGAGAGAAAATAGTGTGAGATAAATTCTGTGGATAAAGGAAATCTGCCTTTCAGAAAATGCTCAGTAGAACCATTGCCATCAGAACAGAATTCTAGTCTATATGGACTTTTCCTTGATGTATCACATCAGTTTTTACATAAATGTAAATTAGTTTAGAACTATTTTCACAATACAAATGTATCCCCTCTTCTAGATTGCATAGATTTAAATAAATAGCTTGGGGGAAAAATCATTAAAATTCATTAGTTGCACTGGGAATAAACCAGTTGATTCATCATCCAGAACAGAACCCATCAAATTCAGATTAAGTCCAGTACATTTGTTATGAAGAAGCTGAACTCACAATAGCTTTAGAAACTGCAAATTAAATGTATTTCAAACTAATTCAGTGGTAATCAATTTTAAATATGTGACCAAGTAAACAAATAGTCAAATTTGACTCATGAACACAGAAAGCTCTAATACAAAATGGGTTATTGGCATGTAGATGCTGCCTTCTCATTACATAAACATCTTAAAGTGTGGCTTCTGCCAGTCATAAAACCTCTTTCACTCTGCAATATTTAATTACTGCTTAATCAAAAGAAAGTCTAATTAGAGGGCAAATACAGCCTATTATATCTTAATGATTGTATTTGCCTCCTCCATTGCAGAATTCAGTCCCATCAACTTGCTTCAAAATAGTATTTGTCTTCACAACAGATATCAAGGCAATTATTTCAGCCCATACCACAAAAAAGCAATTACTTGTCACAAATTAAAATAAGAAAATAATGTGATATTCTGTTTCTTAGGAATATCATCAAAAATCTATATACACCTGAGGTTTTCCACGTGAGAATAAGCATATGGCTAAGTCATAGGTTCACCAAACATGGAGTCAAGACTGTGTTTTTATGCCCCAGATATCCCATTTATGCTTGTTATATGTGTGGTAAGTTTTTGTTAGTGTGAGCAAATGCTTTCCATCCTTTCTGCTATAATTGCATCATCCCTCAAGAGCATAAGACCAAATAATTTCTACATTTTAATCAATTTCATAGCTTTTGGATATTAGCCATTATTACTAGACAGTGGTACTTAAGATGTTTACTTTCTGATGTTTGGAGGATAGAATGTTTTTCACAAAGGGACAACAGATATTTTTCTGCCACTGGGCTTTTACTAGACTTAATTGTTCAGTGGTTGTACTGACTATATCAGTTATGAAATGCATACCCAGTTCTTTTGGGACAATTTAAATAACATTCCCTAATAAATTTGGCCTGATTAAAATAGTCTCTAACATGTACAACAAAATCTTAGATGCTGAATAGCAAGATACAGCTCGGTGAAAAACTTTCCCCCCTTTTTTATGTTTGAATTTTTGCATACATTTGTCACGGAATGTGATCAGAGCTTCTATTATATCCTATTATAATTATATATATATACAAAGGGAGTGTTGCTGATATTAAATTTGGTCTGTGTTTATTCATTTCATTAATAAAGTCATCCAACATTATATATATATATATATATATATGTATGTAGGTCTTGGTGTATGTATGTATGCATGTATGTATCTTGGTGTATTATGCATGTATGTATATGTATATGTATATGTATATGTATATGTATATGTATATGTAGGTCTTGGTGTATTCGGGTCTTGTCCCATGTAAGATTGAGAATACCTTGGTGACGTTGACGAGATCCCACTCGCATCTTCAGGCTGGTGTCTTCGGCTTTGTGCTTGTGCCAGCAAAGCGTGATCTGAGCTCCTTCTCTCATAAATACTGGAGGGAGTGTGGTTGGTGGTCCTGGCTCGCTGTAAGGTTTGGGGCTGTGTTGTTGGCTGTGTTGTCACTTCTGATTGTGATGGAATTGGTGTTTGCTGATTGGTTGGCTGTGTTGTTGGCTGTGTTGTCGCTTCTTGATGTTGATGGGTTGATGTTTGCTGATTGGTTGGCTTTTTCATAAGCCTTGTGGCTGAGGAGTGGCTGTGTTCTCTCAGCCTTTTGTGTTGTAGCTACCGGGTAGTGGGCTGTGTGAGACCTTTGAGTTTTATTGTTGTGCATCCTGGGTCTTGTGCTGTTATCTCCTGGTCTTATTCTGTGTTGCAACCTCCTGAGGTTTTTGTGTGTAATCTCTGAGTTCCATGATGTATGCCTGGTGGAAGGCTGTGATGTGGCATTCCGGCCTTGGTTTGGCTCCGAGTTTGAGGTCTGGCCTATGTGTTTATAGCATGTGTCAGTTTGCTTAGTTTGGGCTTTGAGGGGGTATAGCACTGGAGTTGCAGCTATGGTCTGGTTTCTGTGGTGGTGTTGCCTTTGTCTGTGGGGTGGGCTTGGGTTTGGGTCTGGTGAGGGATTGGTGTGGCATCCTATGTTATTTTGGGTCCGTGTGGTTGTTTTCGTGGCTGGGACGGTTTGTTGATTAGGGCTAGTTTCCAGATGTCTGGTAGGCGGGAAGTATCATCCCGCTTATTCATGTTATGGGGTGTTTCTCTATTTCGATGGCTTCCCTAATTATCTCTTGTTGAAGTGTTCAGTGTTGCTTAAGTTGGATCCCTCAAAATCAATTTCATGTCCTGTGGCTTTAAGGTGCTGGAAAAGGGAGGAAGTTTTTCTTCTTTTCTGACTGCCTTCTTGTGTTCTGCGATGCAAGCATTTATTCTCCTGTTGGTTTGTCCAATGTATTGGGGCAAATTATGCATGGTATTTCATAACTCCTTGGTTTTCTAGCCAACAACACAGCCACCAATCAGCAAACACCATTCCATCAACCAATCAAGAAGCGCAACACGCCAACACACAGCCAACCAACCCGCTTCAGCAGAGCCAGCACACCACACCTCCCTCCAGTATTATAGAGAGAAGGCAACTAGATCAGCTTTGCTGGCACAGCACAAAGCCGAAGACACTAGCCTGAAGATGGCGATTGGATCTGTCGAATGTCACCAAGTTATTCTCAATCTTACACGTGATAAGACCCGAATACACCAAGACATATATATATATATATATATATACTATATGTAGTCTTGGTGTATTCGGGTCTTGTCCCGTGTAAGGTTGAGAATACCTTGGCAACGTTCGACGAAATCTCATCCGTCATCTTCAGGCTGGTGTCTTCAGCTTCGTTCTCCTGGGAGAAGTGTGTGACGTGGCTGTTTTTTCCCTTTTAAACTTCTAGAGTTGGATGTGTTGTTACTTTTTGATTGGTTTTGTGGAGTTGATGTATGCAGATTGGATGGCTTTTTCCTGAGACCCTGTGTGGCTGAGGTGCTGGAGGTGTGTCTCTCAGCCTTTTGTGTTGTAACGACCTGGGTAATGGGCTGTGTGATGACCTTCTGAGTTCTATTGTTGTGATGTCCTGGGTTGTGCTGTAATCTCCTGGGTCGTTGTCTGTGCTGCAACCTCCTGATGTTTTGTGTTGTGATCTCCTGAGTTCTGTGATGTAGTATCCTGGGTGGAAGGCTGTGATGTGGCATTCTGGGCCTTGGTTTGGCTCCGAGTTTGAGGTCTGGCTATGTGTTTATAGCGTGTGTCAGTTTGCTTAGTTTGGGGGTTGGAGGGGGGTGTAGCAGCTGGTGTTGCAGCCATGGTCTGGTTTCTGGATGGTGGTTGCCTTTCATCTGTGGCGTGGGCTTGGGTTTGAGTCTGGTGAAGGAGATTGGTGGTGGCATCATGTGTTATTTTGGGTCCGTGTTGGTTTTTGTGGCTGGGACTCGTTTGTTGATTAGGCTAGTTTCCAGATGTCTGGTAGGCGGAAGTATCATCCCGTTTATTCATGTTATGGGGTGTTTCTCTATTTCGATGGCTTCCCTAATTATTCTTTGTTGAAGTGTTCAGTATTGGAGATAAGTTTGGATCCCTCAAATCAATTTCATGTCCTGTGGCTTTAAGGTGCTGGAAAAGGGAGGAAGTTTTTCTTCTTTTCTGACTGCGTTCTTGTGTTCTGCGATGCGTGCATTTATTCTCCTGTTGGTTTGTCCAATGTATGTGGCTGGGCAAATTTTGCATGGTATTTTATAAACTCCTTGGTTTTCTAGCTGGATCTTGTCTTTGGGGTTTCTTAAGATGTTGGCTATTTTTTGATCAGTGCCAAAGGCTGTCCTGATATTGTGTTTGTGGAGAATTTTGCTGATTTTATCTGTGGTGCCTTTGATGTAAGGAGGAGGGCGATGCCATTGTCCTGTTCTGTGTCTTGGTTTTTGGGGGAGTCTCCTTCGGATTAGGTTGGTGATTGTGCTTCTTTGGAATCCATTGGACATTAATACGTTAGTGAGGGTGTGTAATTCTGTTCTCAAGTGGTCTTTGTCAGCTAGCGTTTGGTTCTGGAGATGAGGGGTCTTGGCTACGGAGTTGATCTGTGCAGGGTGGTGAGGGATTGTGCATTTAAGTAGCGGTTAGTGTGTGTCTTTTTTCTGGTAGATGGTGTGTCCTAGGGAGCCGTGGGTTTTTTGTAAATTAGGACGTCCAGGAACGGAAGTTGATTGTTGGTTTCTGTTTCCATGGTAAATTGTATTTTGGGGTGTAGGCTGTTGAGATGTGTGAGGAAGTTGTCCAGTTTTTCTTTCCCGTGTGGCCAAATTACGAAAGTGTCATCTACATATCTAAGCCAGAGTTTGGGTTTGTATTCGGATTTGTCTAGAGCATTGGTTTCAAAATGTTCCATGTATAGGTTAGCTATGACGGGTGAGAGGGGTGATCCCATAGGTGCTCCTTCTATCTGTTTATATCTTTGTCCATTGTGGATGAAGTACGTGTTGGAAAGGCAATGGTTGGTCAGATCTAGGATGTGCTTAGGGGGGTTGTATTTGTTTTGGATAGCTGTCAAGGCTTCTTTAATAGGTACTTGAGTGAAGAGGGATATGACATCGAAGCTCACAAGTAGGTCCTGGTTGTAGGTTTTGTTTCTTTATTGTTTCTATGAAGTGGAAGAATTTTGTACGTGTGAGGTGATGGATTCTGTGTAGGGCTGGAGTTGTTTGGCGAGGATTTGGCAAGGTCTGTAGAGGTGAGCCTATGGGGGGGTGGTGGACGACTATGGGTCTGAGTGGTTTCCTTCTTGTGTATCTTGGGAGGCCTAGAGCTTAGGGCATCTAGATGATTTTTCTCTGGGATGATTCTTGTTTGATCTCTTCACTGATGGGCGGGCTTTTATTTTGGATTTGGTGGTTTTCTCTAGATAGGTGGTGGGGCTGTGTTTAAGGTTTGTAAGCGGGTCTTGAGTAGGTTGGATAGTTTGGATTGGTAGTCAGATGTTTGGTTCAATCACGCTGTGGCGTTGCGTGTCTGCTGGGAGGATGATTATGTTGTTGTCTTTCCTCAAGTTGCTGAGTGCTTTTTGTTCTTCTTTGTGAAGTTGCTTCTGGGTGGACTGCTGGAGCAGATGACGTTGGTGACTTCAAGTCTGTTTTATTGGCTGTGTCTGGGTTAATTTTGGCTAGGCTAGCTTCAACCCACATATGATGTTTTCAGTGGGGATGCGTTTGGGGGCGACAGCAAAGTTGAATCCTTTGGAAAAAGGACATTGGTTTCTGCCATGGTGAGGGTTCTGTCTGATATGGTTGTGTACTGTTTGTTTCATGCATTTTGTGGGGGGGGTTTGGCTTCTGGCGTTTCTCTAGTCTGGGGAGTTTGTTGGTGTGTGTGTCTGTCTTGTGAAGGTTTCTGTTTCCGGCTCTCCAGAGGGCTCGTGTTTGGATTTTTTCCCAGAGTGCTGGATGGATTTGTTACTGAGTTTGAGGTGAGGGTGAGTAGGTCCCCTGTTGGTTTT